>CAUYQU010038701.1:0-47500 GCA_963574635.1 Cheracebus regulus
TCGGACTCCATGTTAGGGTCCCTTCCACGAACACTCCCTTGGTGGAAGCCGTCTTTCTCTCTCCTGGATTTCCCCTCTGGAGTCCACTTCCACACTCTCTCCTGGAAGCCTGTCTTCCCCTCCTAAACTCCATCTCTCTCTACTCCCTTCCACTCAGTGTGGAGGCTGCTTTCCCCTCCTGGATTCCGTCTTTCTGGATCCTCTCAGTGTGAGCGGAGCTTTCCTTCTCTGGTTCCCCGCTCTGGGAACCCTTCTCAGTGTGAGAGCGGCTTTTCTTTCGCTCAGTGTGAGAGTTGGCTGTTTCTCTCTTCTCCTTTCTCTCTTTAAATCCATCACTTTCTACAAACACTTGTGAGTCCCGCATTTACTGTGCACTGCGCCGTGGTCACCTCTCATTCTTGAGAGGGCAGGAGACCAAGAACCTGGAGAAACCTCCTCTGAGGGGAGCTGAGGCACCCCAAACCCCAGTATTACACTACTAGCACTGGTTCCCTCCCCACAGCTTTGGTCTGGGGAGCAACCTGGTCATCAGGATGTAAAGCGTCCTGTGCGGCTGAGCAACACCCATCAATCTAGCAAATAACTAAGCGCCAATCAACAAAGGCGGCGTGCGCTGGGCCCCACGCTTTTCCGTGACTTCACTCTGGAATGAGCTGACAATACGAAAAAACACTGGGTCCTAGGACTTGCCTCTTCTTTGCCAATTAGCCAATCTGTGAATATTTATTGTGTATTTACCATATGCAAAACTCAAGGTTGATTCTCAAAAGGGATCAGGTGACATTTTTAAAGACCTGACTCCCCCCCCCCACTTACTCTTTCCTTCTGGAACTTTCTGCCTCAATTGTCCTCCTTAAAGGAGAGGCTAATTATCACTATAGCAATTTTTCTCCTTCCTAAGATTTAGTAAAAGTAAACCAGCCTTCATGGAATATAATTATTTAAGATCATTAGAAATAAGAGTAGGGCTACAAATATAAAAATACATTTTCTGGCCAGGTGCGGTGGTTCATACCTACAACCCCAGCACTTTGGGAGGTCAAGGCAGGCGGCTCAGGAGGTCAGGAGTTTGATACCAGCCTGGCTAATATGGCGAAACCCTGTCTGTACTAAAAATACAAAAATTAGCCGTCGTGGTGGCATGTGCTTGTAGTCCCCGCTACTTGGGAGACCGAGGCAAAAGAATCACTGGAACCCAGGAGGCAGAGGTTGCAGTGAGCAGAGATCACACCACTGCACTTCATCCTGGGCAACAAAGCGAGATTCCAACTAAAAAAAAAAAAAATGCGTTTTCCGTATTTCCTAATAGAGTGGAATTGCAAAGATGTCAGCAGGTCCATAAGCATTTCAGGAGACTGACTACATGCACTCACCCTTCTGGTCCAGAAGCTGGAGCCACACCAACGGAGAAGAGATAATAGCTAGGAAAGAAGAAAACCACACAACAGCAAGGACAGAGGTAGAGAAAGCAATGAGCTAAACCAGGAAGGAGCAGAGAGTGGAGGAGCGTTTATAAGATAAAAACTTCAGCTGAATTAAATTTAAGTGGGTTTAATTGGGCAAGGAACGATTTGCAAATCAGGCAGCCTTCTGAGCAAGGGTAGGCTCAGAGACTCCAGCCCAGCCACGTGGTGCTTGTATAAGATGTGGTGCTTGTATAAGGTGGTAAAAGAAGATTATGGACAGAAAAAGAAAAGCGAGGTACAGAAGTGACGTACAGAAACAACTGGCTTGATTACAGCTCAGCATTTCCCTTATTTGAACATAGTTCGAACAGTTGGCTACAGTTAATTGTCCAAAACTCAGTGATTGGCACCAGTGTAGGCTACGGTTTACACATCCACTTGTTAGAGTTCATGATGTACAAAAATCCTTTAGGCCAAACTTCAAATATCTCAGGAGGCAGCTTTAGGCTAAACTTGACTTAGCAGGGTGAAAGGCAAGAAGAAAGGGAACCACTTCATTGCCTGAGAGGTTCTCTTTGCCCAGGGTTAATTGGTGTCAGCAAAAGGCATCTCCCAGCGAATCCACTTAAAGTGGAATCATAATTTGATAAAAACATATTTCAAAAGGATTTGCTGAGAACAATTTTCAAAATTAAAAATTATGAAAGCAAATGCATTTTATTTTATAAGTAACAAAATATATTTTATAATGAAGTGCAGTACTCAGCATCAAGAAGAGCAAATCAAGTATTGACTTTTGTTGTAATTTTCCCAACAAAATTGTAAGGCAGTATCTAATACACCCATCATTTCACATTTCACTTCTGCAACACTAGACTATCACTTGGAAAATATTTGAAGTTTTTTTTTAAATTAGGTTTTTCTGAGGGTCTTACTATTTGATATCCATATTCTCTATTTAGTCATCTTCCTTCTTGATTTCTCTTCTCTGATTGCTAAATTAATTCTGCCAGATTCTTATATGTCAACTAGCTTAAAATATGATTTATGCAGTTCACCAGCATTACTTTCATTTCTTTCATAAAATTCTACAACTTGTGAAATATGTATAATTTCTCTTTGCAGTCAATTTGTATAATTGTATCACATTGTTGGCTTTTTAGAATATTTGATAGTGAGAGACTGACCAGGACATTGAGACAATAGCCTGATATAAATGTTCTGCAAAGCCAGGAAAGCTATTTGGATGTGGATTAATTGTATAAGTGGTTAGTTCAGTAATGGGTATTTCTGGGTAATGACCACTTTTTCCTAGACTGCCTAATAACTTTAGAACTTAGATGCAGTGATTAGATAATGAGGTTCCCATGCATAAAAGCCAGGTTTCAAAGTGAGTCCAGATATTTTGCCTCCTTACTCCTTTTTTTCCCACCTCAAGATTGGTTATTGACTCCTATGATATTCTCCGACAGATGAATGTTGAAGTAGTAAGTCATTCAATAGAAAATTATCTAATGGATGCTCCAAAATTAATTTCTAAAGGGACATTATTCCAAGAATTAAAAAACCATACTCATGAGTTTAGATTACAGAAGTTACTAATAATCATACTTACAGATAGCTGGGTGTAAGAGTAATTGCTGGCCCTTGGATGATTAAATGATTGGAGATGGCTTTGGTTACTCAGCAGAAGTAATTCTATGGGAGAGAAGAGCAGTAAGAGGTGATAAACACGGTGGAAGCTGGGCAAGAATCCAGGAGGTGTCTGCTGCTTACATCATTGGGACCTCCTGTGCCTAGTCTATGTTAGTTGCTGCAATAAACGTCTGTGCTCCATACGTTGTTTTCTCTTATACTTAATTGGAAAAGTCTTCTTAGGAAAGAGACAGAAGCCACGGAAATACATCTTAATGCCCTCTCCTTGACTGAACCCTCCCAATTCTTTTTTTTTTTTTTTCCTTTTTGAGACAGAGTTTTGCTCTTGTCAGTCAGGCTGGAGTGCAATGGCACAATCTCGGCTCACTGCAATCTCCACCTCCCGGGTTCAAGCAATTCTCCTGCCTCAGCCTCCAGAGTAGCTGGGATTACAGGAATGCGCCACCACACCCAGCTAATTTTGTAGTTTTTAGTACAGACAGGGTTTCTTTAACTAGAAGTTAACCCTGTTAAATGTACACATATGAATCAATGAGCAGGGTACAAAATTAAGATGTTTTGAATTTGTTGCATTAAAGCCCAATGTTGATTCTCAGAAACTAAAGAAATTTCAATTACCTTCAAATCAATATTATACAAAATGATACAGAATAAATTCCCAAACCTCAGACGAAATGGCACATGCCAATCAGGCTTTGCAAAAAGAACCTCACCTGCTTAAAGTTCTTCTGCTTAAAAAAATAAAACAAAAAACAAGCAGGCAAACTATATCAGCAAACCTGTAATTCAGCCAGTGGAGAAACAAAACATCAAGAATGTAGCAGGCAGAGAAGCATTAATTATCAAAGTATTGATTTAATAAAATGAATAATAAACACTGAAGGCAAGATGAGGAAGAGAAGGAAATTTTTGGCAACTTTGTTTGTATCCCTTTTCAGCTAACAGTCAAGCAAAGAAAGTCTCTTTTAAGCCAGAAGGATAACAATATTCCTTTCCATCATGGAATCCCAAATCAAGTTTCTAGCCTCAAGAACCAGAAACAAGTGGCAATATGGTCAATTTGTGTAATCAGCCAATGCAAAGACCAGTCAACGCTGAAGGAAAATCATCCTGGGAAGCTTATTATGCCCAATTTAAAATAATAAGCCAAATGAACCATCAGACAGAGGAAAAGAAAGCACTGTTTCTTGCTGCCAGTCTAAAGGGAACTGCTCTGATTGTGCTAAGCAATTTGTCAGAAAAAGAAAGAGCTCTCTAGTATTATTAGCACATTAACCAGATTTTTTATGGTTGGACACAAGGCAGGATTGGTCCGAGTGAGAATCAAGAATTCTATTAGAAAAAGTTGTTAGTCACTAACCAGATTGACTCAAGATACTGAATAATCATTGCGCTGAATCTATCCATATGCCCTGAGGACCAAAATGGCATCAGAACTTCATTTTCTGAAGCATTTTGTAAGTCATTCAGTGGAAATAAAGTTACATTATTTTTGATTTAAATCATCTAAAGACTTATTATTTAGTAGTCTTCCTGATAAATCTTGGGAGGATATATTGCCTAAAGTAAAATAAATATAGAGGATGCCCTCAAGTATTCAGCAAAATATGAATCAATACCTGTATAAGAAAACTAGCTGATGCCAGGTAAAGGATAATCCAAAACAATGAAAGGAAACAGTACTAGGTGTTCACACAGGACCAGAAATAATTTCTATATCCAGCAGCCATACCGGAAAATGCAAAATTAATGGTGCATTTTACAGACTTCTTGGAAGGGTCTTTTATCATGAATGGGACATAATTAGCACTAACCTGAGCATTCTGCTGTCCCCACCTAACAAATTTTAAAAGCAAGACCTAGCTAAAACAACTTTTGAAAAGAAGAATGAAGCAGAAGGACTAATACCTGATTTCAAGACTTAATATAAAGTTATAGTGCTCAAGACTTGACGGTATTGCCACCAAGATGGACAAATCAACAGAACAGACTAGAGTCCAGAAATAGACCACGCCAAGCCAGACTTGCACATTTTTGACAAAAATGGAATAGCAGTTTATTGGAGAGAAGATAATCTCTCAACAAATGATGCCAGAACAATTTAATGTCTCTATTTAAAAAATGAAATTTAATTTATACTCTGTGCCATATGAAAAATTAACTCAAATGGGTCACAGACCTAATTGTAAAATCTAAAACCATAGCATTTTTAGAGAAAAATATAGGAGAAAACTTTGCAACCTTGGGTTAGGCAACAGTTTCTTATATGAGACACCAAAAGCATGATGTACAAAAGAAAAAGTTGGCTGGGCATGGTGGCTCATGCCTGTAATCCCAGCACTTTGGGAGGCTGAGGTGGGCGGATCACTAGAGGACAGAAGTTTGAGACAGCCTGGCCAACATGGTGAAACCCCCATCTTTAAAAAAAAGAAAAAAGAAAAAGTTGATAAACTGAAATTTTATTTTCTTTTGACATAGGGTCTCTCACTTCATCACCCAGGCTGGAGTACAGTGGTACAATCACAGCTCACTGGAGCCTTGACTTCCCTGGCTCAACTGACTCTCCCACCTCAGTCTCCTGAGTAGCTGAGACTACAGGCATGTGCCATCATTACGCGGTTGATTATTTGGTATTTTTTGTAAAGATGGGGTTTTGCCATGTTGCCTAGGCTGGTCTCAAACTACTGGGCTCAAGCAATTCACCCACCTCAAACTCTCGACACGTTAGGATTACAGGTATCCGCCACCATACTCGGCAACTAAATTGGATTTCAGAGGAATCATGAAATTCTTCTCTTTGGAAGACACTGCTGAAAGAATAAAAAGACATGCTGCAGTTTAGAAGAAAATCTTTGTAAATCATATATCTGCTTTTTTTAAGTGCCCATAATATATAAGGAACTCTACAATCTCAATAATAAGAAAACAAAACAAAAACCAAATTTTTTATGTGGACAAAAATTTAGATAGGTACTTTACTAAAGAAGACATGTAAATTGCAAGAAAGTCCCTGAGAAGATGCACAATAGCACGAGACATTTAAGAAATTCACATTAAAATCACATGAGATACCCGTGCCCACTATCAAAATGGCTGAAATAAAACAGATGGATCACAACAAGCTTTGGCAAAGGTGTGGAGGAACTGGAATTTTCATATACTGCTGTTAGGAAACTTGGAAGTTTCTTAAAACGTTAAATATACAACTACCATATGATCCAGCTCACCTCCTACGTATTTAATTTTTTTAAAAAATGAAAGCATATATCCATAGAAAGACTTGAAAATAAATGTTCATAGCTTTATTTGTAATAGCCAACAGATGAAAACAACCAAAATGTCCATTAACAGGTAAACAGATATACAATTTGTGGTATATCCATACAAAGGAATATTACTCAGCAGTTAAAAGCAATGAACACATGCAACAACATGAATTATCTCAAATAATTATGCTCACTGAAAGAAGCTAGACAAAAAAACTATATGTAATATGAATTCACATATATGAAATTCTAGAAATTGCATACTTAACTATTGTGAGCAAAAGCAGATCAGCGATTGTTGGGCATGCAGGTTAGGAGCCATTGGGAGGGATTAACCAAGGAAAATAAGGAATTTGGGGGGAGTGATGGTTCTATTTATTATTTTGATTGTGGTGATGGTTTCAAGAGTATATATGTTTGTCTAAATTTGTCATGTATGTTTTATTTATGTGCAGTTTATTGCATGCCAATTATACTTCAATAAAACAAAATTCTAAAAGGATAAATAGAAAACAAATTAATAGAGTAGAAATGTGGACTGGGGGTCTTTGTTTTTCTTTCCAAATTCACTGTCTATAAATACTTTTCTACCCTGCTGCATGGCCTAAGAGATTGACTCCCCTGAGCAAAATCAGAGACTTCCTTGCTCTCTTTTTTCTGTTTGGGTTCAGCCAAAGAAGAGGAAGATTAGAAGATCAGAAAGAAGCAAAGTGACGTTGAGTATTCACTGCCCAGCTTTCTCCCTGCAGAATTACGTCGGATTGGCTGATTCCTTAATCAGAGGTCTCAATCTTACAGGCTGCTCTACACATCGCCTTCTCTGACCCTAGGTTCCCGTAACTATTCTTTTCTCTCATTCTCCCAGCACTAGCAGGGCAAATGAAGCCTGCCTGCCATTATGAGCCCTGGGTTACTTTCCTTTTAGTGTTCCTATACCCAGACCAGACCTTCCCCCCCCCCACCCTTACAAATGATGCCATGTATTTCCTTTCGGGCTTTCAACTGACCAAAAAAAAAAAAAAAAAAAAATCCAAATACATCACTAATTATACAAACTCTCCAGTTAAAAGTTTAACTTTTAAAACAGATTGAATATGGACAGATTTGTTAATGGAAGACTGAATTTTAAAATAATTAAAAAATCAGACTATATGCTGTTTACAAGCAGTGCACTTAAAGCACAAGGATGCAGAAATGTGGGTACAGGATGAAAATGTTTACCATGCAAATACTACTATTATCCAAAATAAATTACAGTCACACCAAACATTAAGCATTATTGGGAATAAGGATGGAACTAAATAAGGCTGGGCACAGTGGTTCTCACCTGTAATCCCAGCACTTTGGGCAGCTGAGGTGGGGGGATCACTTGAGGCCAGGAGTTCGAGACCAGCCTGGCCAACATGGTGAAACCCCATCTCTATTAAAAATACAAAAAAAAAAAAAAAATAGCCAGGTGTGGTGGTGGGTGCCTGTCATCCTAGTTACTCAGGAGGCTGAAGCTGGAGGATGCTGGAACCTGGGAGGCAGAGGTTGCAGTAAGTGGGAATTGTGTCACTGCACTCCAGCCTGGGTGACAGAGTGGGACTCTGCCTCAAAAATCAACAATAAAAAATGAAAGGGGAGGGAAGGGAAGGGGAAGGGAAGGGGAAAGGCAGAGAAGGAAAAGGGAAGGGAAATGGAGAAGGGAAGGGAAGGGAAAGGAGAAAGGAAAGGAAGGGGGAAGGAAACAAAAAAGGAAGGAAGGAAAAGAAAGGAAGGGGGAAAGGAAAGGAAAGGAAAGGAGAGAAAAAATCAAATAATGATAAAAAGAAAAATTCAAGACAATACTTTCAAGAATCAAGATTGTTCTGTAGAGCTCATTACTAAAGAAGTTCTCTGAACGTGTAGAGTGCTGCAGGCCATGAGGAGGAGGGTCAGTGTTGACTCCTGAGCGTGAAGCAAGCTCTTGTTGCTTTACTGCAACCACCATGTACCACTGATGACCATTCTCCTCTTCCTCCAGGAGAGTAAGAGGGAAAGGATGCAGTCTGAGTGGTTTCCCTTCTTGTCAAAAAAGGAAAGAAAAAAAATTCACCAGGAAAGTATAACTATTATAAACGTGTCTGTATTTAATAAATAACTTCAAAGTATATAAAGTTAAAGAATGACCAAATTACAAAAAGAAATTGAAAAAGCAGTAAACATGATGGAAGATTTTAACACACTTTTCTCAGTAATTCAGGAAAATAAATATTAAGTAAAATGTAGAAGATCTGAACAACCCAACACATTAGAGCATATGATTTATAAACACACATTTGTAACCAAAAAAAGTGTCATAGCAAACTTCTATAAATATCAAAATATAAGCATCAAAAACTCAAAAACAAAAACAAAAAAGACCCATGTTCTCTGATTATGAGTTTGAACCTGATAACAATAACAAAATCCTGTACATGAGGAAATCCTTCAAAAAAAATGAATATTCAAATAAATACTGAGTATAAAAAGGCACCCAACATCACTCTGAAAAAGGGAAATGCAAATTAAAACCAAAGTAATTTATTAATACTAGTCCATACCCACAAGAATGACTAACATTAAAAAGAGTGACATTACAAGGGTGGGCAAGGATGTGGGAGAATTCTTCCCCTCATGTATTGCTGGAATGAGTGTACTTGTTACAAGGATTTTGGAAAACTGTTTTTTGGCAAGACCGTAGATCCCTACCCGTGGTTTTGCTTTCCACAGTTTCAGCTATCCATAGTCAGCCACAGTTGGAAACTATTAAGATATTTTGACAGAGACAGAGAGGCCATATTCACATAACTTTTATTACAGTATATTGTTATAATTGTTCTATTATTAGGTGTTGTTGTTAATATCTTATTAGGCCTAATTTATAAATTAAACTTTTCTGTAGGTGTGTATGGGAATAAACATAGTATATACAGGCTTCAGTACTATCTGGGCTTCCAAGTTATCTATTGAAGATCTTGGAACATATTCCCTATGGATAAAGGGGGACTAGTATATTATTAAAGCTACACACATGCCTACCATTTAGCCCAACAATTCCACCCCTAAGTATTTACCTAAAAGGAATGAGTGCATATTTTCACCATAAAGCTTGTATAACAATATTTCTGGCAGTTTTATTTATGACAGCTCCAAACAGGAAACAATTCAAATGACCATTAACAGGAGAATGGATGAGTTTTGTTCTATTTAAACAATGGAATATTATATGGCAATAAAAAAGAATGAATTACCGGTACACTGAACAACACTGCTGAATCTCACAAATGTTGTGTTAAACAAAAGAAGAAGCTAAACACTTTACATACACACTACTTGATTCCATTTATAAGAATTGTAGGAATAGACAAAACTATATATAGTGATAGAATTCAGAATAGCAGTTACCTCTGAGGTAAGGTACTAATTGAGAAAGGCTGCAACAAGAACAAAAAAACTTTAAAATAACTCCACATTTTTTTGTGGTACGGACACTTACCATGAGATCTTCCCTCTAAAATTTTCAAGAGTGCAATAGAGTATAATTATTGTTAACTATAGATACAATGCTTTACAGCAGATCTCTAGAACTTACTCATCGTGCTTAACTGAAAGTCTCAGCCCATCGACTAGCAACTCCATCTCCTTCCCCTCTCCCACTACACCCTGGCAACCACCATTCTACTCTTTGATTCTATAAATTTCACTGTTGTAGATACCTCATATAACTGGACTCACACAGCATGTATCCTTCTGTGACTGGCTTATTTCACTTAGCATAATGTGGGAATGCAAAATGGCACAGCTGCTAAGGAAAACAGTATGGAATTTCCTCAAAAGATTAAAAATATATCTTCCATATGATCAAACAATCTCATTTCTGGGTATATATCCAAAAGAATTGAAATGAGGATCTCAAAGAGATATCTGTACTCCCTTGTTCACTGAAGCATTGTTCATAATAGCCAAGATACAGAAGCAACCTAAATGTCCATCATCAGCTAAATGGATAAAGAAAATGTGGTATATGAATGTAATGGAACACTATCCTGCCTTAAAAAAGAAGTAAATTCTGCAACATGTGACACTATGGATAAACCTTGAGGATATTATGCTAAGGAACATTCTGAGGCATAGAAATGTGCTAAGTCTTTATCTGTTTGGTAGATGGCTCTCTGTCTATGTTTCTGTCTATATAATGTATTATAGTAATGTATAATATATGTAAAAATGTATCGAGTTGTACACTTAAGCCTGATGCTCTTTCCTTACATATGTTATACCTTCATTTAAAAGAATATGAAGAAGTCATAAATTTGAAAATTAAAGAAAGTGAACCAGCTATTTAAAATTTGCTTATGCAGAAAAACAGGTTCAGGCAAAATTCTACCAAAGAAAACCACACTTTAACTATTATGCAAAATAGAAGTTCTTCAACTTGTTTTGAGTCTAATATCATTTTAGTATCAAAACTAGATTAGAAGAGCATGAGAAGGAAAATTTTGATTTACTGATTAACATAGATGAGCTTGTTTTACTGATTAACATAGTTGGAAAATGTTTAAATAAAATTTTAGCATACTAAATGCAAGGGAGGGACAAAGACGCTATGAACAACTTCAGTTTATCCCCTAAAGTGCAAGGATGATTTAACTTTTGAAAACTGATGAATATATTTCACCATATTAACAGAATAAAGTTCCAAAAATCTCCATAAAAGTCTTCTTAAGTTTTTAGCTATATGCCACTCTGTTCATTTATGTAGGATGATAATTCATAAGGCTAGGCAAAGAACAACGACAAGGAAGTTGCACGCTGAACAATTCCCAGAACTCACAAAGGGGTCTTGCCATGTTTCCCAGGCTGGTCTCAAACTCCTAAACTCAAGTGATCTGCCTGCCTTGGCCTCCCTAAGTGCTGGGATTACAGGTGTGAGCCACTGCACCTGGCCAGAAGTTTTATGCTTAATAGCCCTAAACTAAAAACAATCAAATTTGCCTCAACAATTGAATGGATAAACAGATAAACAGTATTCTGGATACTATTCAGTAGTATTCTGAGTAGTGAATAGTGTTGTAGGTATTGAATATTGAATATTACTCAGAAATAAGAAAGAATGAACTCATTCATTGACAATGGGTAAATCTGAAAAATATTTTGCTAGGCAAAGAAGCCAGAAACAAGAGAATGAACATTTATATGAAATTTCAGAAAAGGCAAAACAAATCCAAAAGGGCAAAAAGAAAACCAGTGTTTTCCTGTGGCTGGGGTGGATGTTGGGACTGCCTGCAAATAAGCATAAAAGAATTGTTTTATATGTCTTGATTAGAGTGGTGATTATATTGGTAGATACATTTGTCAAAACTCATCAAAGTGTACATTTACAGGCGCGGTGGCTCACGCCTGTAATCCCAGCACTTTGGGAGGCCGAGGTGGGCGGATCACGAGGGCAAGAGATCGAGACCATCCCGGCCAATGTGGTGAAACCCCATCTCTACTAAAAATACAAAAAAATTAGCTGGGCATGGTGGCGCACGCCTGTGGTCCCAGCTACTTGGGAGGCTGAGGCGGGAGAATTGCTTGAACCCGGGAGGCGGAGGTTGCAGTGAGTCGAGATGGTGCCACTGCACTCCAGCCTGGTGCCTGGTGACGGAGTGAGACTCTGTCTCAAAAAAAAAAAAAAAATTGTACTCCAACAATGTTGATTTAAAATTTACAAATATTACAAATTTTAAAGCAACAGAAATAAAGAAACTGTAAATAAATTACTCACACATGCAAAATTCTTATGGGGAAAATTACAACTTATTATTGAGGACATATAGGAGGAAGACTTTTAAAAAATGTATTATATTCGTCCTTTTTGCTGTAAGCCCCAGTGATTGCTGTCAAAATGGGCAAGTTCATGAAACCTGGGAAGGTGGTGCCTGTCCCGGCTGGATGCTATTCTGGATATGAAGCCGTCATTGTGAAAAACATTGATGATGGCACTTCAGATCGCCCCCACAGCCATGCTCTGGTGGCTGCAATTGACCGCTATCCCCTCCAAGTGACAGCTGCCATAGGCAAGAAGATTGCCAAGAGGTTAAAGATCAAGTCTTTTGTGAAAGTTTATAGCTACAATCACCTAATGTCCACAAGGTACTCTGCAGAATCCCCTTGAACAAAACTGTCATCAGCAAGGATGTCCTCAGAGATCCTGCTCTGAAACGCAAGGCCCAACGACAGGCCAGGGTCAAGTCTGAGGAGAGATACAAGACAGGCAAGAACAAGTGGTTCTTCCAGAAGCTGCACTTTTAGATGCTTTGTTTTGGTCATTAAAAATTAAAAGGAAAAAAAGCCAAAAAAAAAATAAAAACAATTTTGTTCATAGGCAGACTCAATATCATAAACACGTCAACTAGCCCTCAAATAAGCCAAAACTTCAAAGAGCAAAGGGCCAAATATAGCAGTAAAATCTTCAAGAATGAAAATTATCTTTGAAGGCTGATGGAAAAGACTAGAAATGATGTGATAACTAAATGACAAAAGCTTAAAGACATTTATATTCCATCACAAAAAATAATCTCAAGGGTATGTTTTAAGAAAGAGAATAATTTGATTCTGTTTATTAAAAATCTATATATTTGTCATGGTACATTAGTAACCCCTCCTATCAACTAATTAGGCTGTTTTAACAGTAAGACCCGTTACAGTGATAAGTTCTTAATAAGAAAAAAAGCATCATTTTTAAAAATACTAGTCAGAGTCCTGATTTGTTAGTCTTAAAGGTTTTAGCAAACTTTTTTTGTTTTCTTTAGGACAGGGTCTTGCTCTGCTGCCCAGGCTGGAGTGCAGTGGTGCAATCATGGCTCACCACAGCCTCGACCTTCTCAGGGCAAAAAGTTTTTGAATCTTACAACGTCAAACTGTCTTTAATTAGAGCATAAATATATTATGAGAAATCTAATTCACATTGAAAATGTTACTCTCAGTAAGATTCTATTACAAATGGTATAATAAATATGAATAGGAATGAGAAAAACAAAAATGTTCACTTGTTAAGGTGAAGACATTGTATTTTTTTCTGCTTTATATTTCTGACATTCCTGTCATAATGTTGGTTCTCCAACTTGTTTCAATTAGAGTCAGTCACAAGGCAAGGTTGATTTCATCAACTGTTACTAACCCTTTTTTAGTTCCTAACCTAATATAATTTGATGACAGGTTCAGAGTAAACGAGAAAACTAATGCCTGCCTCTATTATTCCTCTCTCCCAACACCTCACCACAGCCACGTGTTGCAGCCAGTGGAACTCCCACTGCTAAGTACCTTAATCAGCTTTGAGCTCTCGTGTGCTAGCATCAGTTATCAGTAATAGGGAACCACATAACATGAGATCTGCACAATATTAAGTATTATCAGGAAAAAGTAAGACATTATCCTTTCTCTGAACCACAGCATGATGCCATAATTCATCTGAACCAGGAATGCTTTTTTGCAGGGCAGTCACTGTGCCTTGGTAAGAAAGGTATGTTGAAGCTTGAGAAACATTCAGCGGTGGGGGGGTCATAGAATGATAATATGTGAAGGTCTAAGAGTAGGCTCTACTTAACTTGCTATAAGGAATGCAGATGTTACCAAATAGACTAATTAATTAGGTAAGTGTATTGGAGGTAATATTCTGAAATAGTCTGCTTTTTTATTTGGCCTTTCTGAGTTCATGACCTCCCTTCTGATTGATCCAAGGAAACTCCCAGTAAGGAAGAAGGCAAGAGGTCAGGTGGTTGTTGTATCAATGAAATATCCATTTGAAAATTTCCATAAAATAGTCTTATAATGGTCATTGAAAGCCACTTTCTTGAGAGAATGTCTAAATTCTTTTTTCTCTTATTTTTTCAAGAACCAAGACTAGAGCACCTGCTCAAGTTATTTGCCCTGTTTCTCCCAGAGAATATTCCTTCTGCCTGTTAGGCTTAGGTAGAAGAAAGATAATGACACAGTAAAAGGGAGCAATCTACTCTTTTTAGACCCAGGGTATTATGGAAGAAATTAGGAAGATGGAGAGAGTGGAGGAGAAGGGGAAGGAAAATACCTCAACGTTCCCTTTCTTCATACTTCATCCCCCAACTTGGAGGTGACCCTTCAGAGAAACTTGCCTTTGGGTATATGTACAGATAAATTGAAGAAAATACCAGAAGGAGGATGGTTCTATGCCAGCATGAGATACTTAATAAGCCAGAATGGTGTAGCTAGCAGCAGTCCCTCTCAGTTCCTAAGTGGCATAAATACAATGGGCTTTCCAAGGGGCACTCTGAACAGGGTGGTGTGACTCCATGGCTAAGGCAGACCATCTGGCCTAGAGGCTGACTGAGTCCCCGGCAGCAGCAGTGCCTGAGAGGAGTCAGTAAGGGCTGAAGGAAGGACATGCAGGCCAGAATGCACCACTGGGCCCCAACAAATCAGAGAGACCCCACGCTATGTATTATACCAGCTGTAGACTTCAGCCTCCAAAAGCCAACATACTGCGTGGCAGCCTACATGGGCAAGTGACAATGAAATAAAAAGGCTTATCCTCTACCCCTCCTACTTGAGTTTAAAAGCTTCTTTCCAGACACTGAGATCCCAGGTTGGAGAGTAGCTGCTCAGAAGGGTGGGAGACCATAATTTCTGAAAGATAAGCAATTTTTTCCCAGATATTAAGGACTGTCTAATAACACTTTAAAATTATTGGATCAGATTAAGAGAGAAACCAGAGTAGACTTCAAGTTAGTATGACTAGAGCAAAAATAATAAAACTGTATTTTCTCTGCCCATTCGAATTTTATTCTGTCCTATTATTAGGATAAATCTGGAAATGATTGTTTGGAGAGAGTAAATGATATTAGTTTGAAAAACCATGCAGTCTTGTTAGAAGAAACAAGTTTTTACCGGAAATTGCAATGGTAGAATTAGGAGGTACTCCTTAAAGTTTGGAAAACTTCATTTGGAAATAAGTAAGAGGAAAGAGTAATTTTATATACCAGAAGTTATGGTGGAGATTGAAAGCATAATAATTTGAAGAGAAGTTTAGATAAATTAGGAGATGCTGTAAGTCTCAAATATGTTAGTAAAAACAAAACAAATGAACAAACAAACAAAAACACCTAAGGCCTTTGGGAGGTATGTTCTTTAAACAAGCATTGTTTATTACTACTGCAGAGATCAACTGAGTTAGCCATTGGTGTGATCCAGTGTAGACCCAAAGCTACTCACCAGAGTGGTGGTTCTCATGTTTTGTGCATCAATATATATCATAGCATCATATACATCAAGAAACGTATATCAATAAATACAACATATGAAAAGTTCTGATATACTCTTGGTATATATACTATTGTTATATCATGGTAGGTCAGGGCGAGTTTGAAGAGGTTGGTTGGAGAAATAAGTGAAAAAATATTGAAAGAAGCAAAGTAAGTAGTTGCATTGAAAAAAGTGAGAAGATCTAAAAAGCAGATATTTGCAAGATGTATATAAGGTACAAAGAGAAAGTCTTTATAAAATGGCGGCAAGAAGAGGCAGTTGTTAAAGGATAATGATTGCACAATAATAACAGCAAAACTTTTACATAGTGCTAGGTACTGGTCTCAGCAATCTACATACATCATTTCATTTGAGCCCCTCCAAAGCCCTTGGAGGTAGCTACTGTTATTACTGGTATACCCATTTTACAGATAAGGAAAGTGAAACATAAGTTATAAGGCTGGGCATGGTGGCTCATGCCTGTAATCCCAGCAGTTTGGGAGGCCGAGGTGGATGGATCATCCGAGGTCAGGAGTTTGAGACCAGCGTGGCCAACATGGTGAAACCCTGTCTCTACTAAAAATACAAAAATTAGCTGGGTGTGGTGGCATGTGCCTGTAATCCCAGCTACTTGGGAGGCTCAGGCAAGAGAATCACTTGAACCTGGGAGGCAGAGGTTGCAGCGTGCCAAGATCGTGCCACTGCACTCCAGCCTGAGCGACAAGAGCAAAACTCTGTCTCAAAAAAGAAAAAGAAAGAAGTTAAAAAATTTTCCCACAGTCATGCCTCAGTGCCAGGATTCCAGCACAGGCTCACTAGCTCCTGAGTACATGTTATTTTTTTTTTTAACTTTTACACTATTATACCATTCTAAAAATTAAAAGGAATTTAGACATTAAAGCAATAAACGATTTGGATTTGGGACACTTATAACTAGGTTTTGACAACTTTATGCACAAATTTAAGAGTAATTTTATTGTTTTTTTCTGTTGAGATAAATAAGCACTAAAATTCCATTTTGACTTCCTAAATAAGAAGAATTCCATTATAGGAATTTATGTAATAGATACAGAACACATATGCATGAAGACATGTGTACAAGCATATTTACTACAGTGTTTGTGTTTATAAATGACAAGAGATCAACTTAAATGTTTAGCAGAAGACAAATTAAACAAATGACATTTTATCCACAATGAAATAGATGACCTCTTTCAAAAAAATGGATAGAAATCTCTACGTACTGATGGATGGAAGGATCCCCAACATATACCATTAACTGCAAAAAGCAAGGAGCAGAAGCGTGTATGGCAGATGTCTCCCAGTTGCTTACCCTTTCTCTGCTCTGTTCCTTGCTGGTGGAGACCAGCTTATATGGACTATACCACTGGGCTTTAGGTCCTATGGCTGCCGGTTGGATTTGGCTAGTAGGGAACCCCACCATGAGACCAGAGGACTGGAGTATGAGGTCAGAACATTCATTCCCTTTCAGCCTTAGGCTAACTGTATCACTAGTCCTCTCCTACATGACTTCTTCCTTCCAAGTTCAGGTAACAATAACCATCGCATTCCTCATTTCTTTGAGCCTATCGGTGTGACAGCTCCACGGATACTAGCGTGGGTTACTAAACTATCTCCTTGTGGTTCCCCTATATAATAACTCATATGTTTGTTGATAATTTCTTTATTTGTAATCTGTTCTCCAATTTTCCAAGTTTGAGTGTTCTTTCTGCTTCTTATTATGACCCAATTATGGGATTATGTTAATAAGAAAAAGAATGGCTAGGTGAGGTGGCTCATGCTGGTAATCCTAGCATTTTGGGAGGCCAAGGTGGAGGACTGAGACTAGCCTGGGCAACATAGGGACACCATGTCACTACAAAGAAAACAAAAGAAAAATTAGCTAGGTATTGTGACCTGTGGTCCCAGCTACTCCAGAGGCTGAGGTGGGAGGATCACTTGAACCTGGGAGGTCAGTGCTGCAGTAAGGAGTGATCGTGCCACTGCACTCCATCCTGGGCAACAAAGTGAGATCTTGTCTCAAAAACAAAAAAAGAAAAAACAATGGTGGATATATAGAAATAGACACAATAACAATAACTGTCATGGAGAGGAAACACCCTGGGGGCTCGGAATGGGAGGCTCATCTTCATTGTGTATCTTTTTATATCATTTGAGTTTCATACCATGTAGATATATTAGCCATTAAGAAAAATAAAATAAAATGTAAAAATAATCCAAATTTTACCTTCAAGATAGGAAAAAAATGAATGCAGAAACTGTGCCATAAAGCCCAAAGTCTAGTTTAGAGACTACACATAGATGAAAATTTAGCACCCATAGAGTCCATGAAATTAAATTGCACATGAATAGAGATATGTTCTCCTCAAATATTATTTTGCAGATATCTTATAGGATCTAATATGTATAGCACTATACATATTAACATATATTCCCTATTTTTGAATTATTTGCCATTGTTATTTTTTTAGGTAAAAATTACAAATATGATTCACAGACTAGTAACAATCTCATTTGGACTAAATGTGACAAGTATTCAAGTTTACTTTTGGCTTTATGAAGTGAATCTCGCTAGCGATAATGAGTAAATAAAATCTTACCTTTCCGTCACATCTTGAATCAACAGTTTTGCAAGCAATGAATGCAAAAATTAAGTTGTCCTTTTTCTGGCAACAATTTAGCAAAGGCATATGTTCCAAAGTCAAATGACTTCCCTTCAAACTGAAATTAAGAAATGTTCTGAAGCAGAAGCATTTGATAATTTGCTTCAAAATAAGCAGCATGCTTCTTTTTAATGTGACCCACATCCTTAACATGTGACTCAACAATGTGGTAAATGAAAAAACAAAGTGCTCTCAGAAATAGCCTTAAAATACATTCCAGTTCATAGATTTGGGTGCCTGTGTTTCTTCATTATTTAGGTCCCCACTTTGTGGCTGCCTATGCAAACCCCACCATTTTCTTCTTTGTTGCAATGATGACAAACGCTCTGAGAAGAGGAGCTGGGCCTCTGCCAAGAACCTACTCTTGACTTCAGTATGTTTCAGCTTTCAAGACCTGATTGTTTTCTCCTTTCTCCCAGGGACCACTAGTCACCTCATTACCAGGAAGAATGACCCTTTGACAGCACAACTGTAATGCAGAATCTCCACCAAATTGTAACCTTAGAGATGCCAACGGCATCAAAAAATTAATCAAGATCAGAAGGTCAGAAAGACAAATGCATTAGTACATCTATAGCCTACACGTTATTTGGCAGTTTTCTTGGCTTGCAAAACCCCATGTGTAAAGTTTCTTTTGACATATTTATTGCCTTTTTGCTTACAATCTTCAGACCACCAGGATTCTTAATGTATAGGGGATTCCAGTGTTTGAGATTACTGCCTGGATTTGCAATCCATTTCATAGAATGTTGAACTAGAAACAACAGCTTCCTCCCTCTTCAAACAATCACTATCATTATCTTACTCAGTTTTTACTGCTAGCAGAATACTAACTAGATCAGCCATTTACTAAAAAAATATTTCAGGAAACAGCTCAAACTAAAAGTGAAGTCATGATAAAAAATAAACTAAAATAAATGGTCAGCTTGCTGTTTAAGCTGCTTGACAACTTGGATTAATTTAACTTTAAACTTCCTCTTGGTAATATCTTAAGTTGATTGAATGTACTAGTTAAGAGATTTCTAAGATCCAGATAGACCAGTAACTAATTGATTAGTTTCTTCAAAGCAACTTGAACTTTTAATAAATAATCATCATAAATTACAGCAACCATGTATTGCCTGTTATATGCTAGATACTTTATTTGAACTATTTTTAATCTTTTCCATAACACATCTAGGCAAAATATTAATATGCCCATTTTACCCAAAAGGAAACCCACTTAGCAATTTTTAGGGACCCAGGAGCCAGAATTCCATTTCTTTCAATTTCCTTCAATGTTTCAGTTCACGATGTAGCAAGTGACCTGTTGGTTTAGTCAAGCAACTGTTTTAGCTGATTTATTCACTGATTCAACCAGTAACATTTACTCATTGTCTTAGATTTGGAGAGGCATAGCTTGACAGCTGTAAGGATTATGTGAAATGCCAGTGAAATAATGGAATGTGGATTGGCTCATTTCATCTTAAAGATCCTGCTCACAGGGCACCAACATTAAACTGGTTTTAATAATTAAATTGATAGAAATTTCCTGCAGCAAGAAGCTGTGGCTGCATTCTGTAAGTTTGTTGTGTAATACAAAACCTTGTGTGGGTGTGCAAAAATCAAGCACACATTGCTAATGAAATTGTTCTCATCAAGGCTGAAGAGGCTTCATAAAAGAAGACAAAGTGTTGTTGAGTTACTGATCTAGTTCCAAGAACAGGATTGAACCAAAGTGGGCAACCCTTCTCTGACCTTACTTGCTGTACCTCTTGTTGACTATGAGTAGATAGACCAAAGCACTACCTTCTGTTAAAGATTATATTCCTCATCCCCATTTCCTAATGGCAAAAGTTTTCACTCAAGTCATAGAACAACAAGTCTAATGTTACCATTTAGGGATGGCATATCTCTTTAAGCTCTTCTCAATGACTTTGATGACAATGAAGAAACCAAAGAGCATAGTTTTCTTGGCATCTTACCTGCTGTTTTTAGTCTTTATCTGGCAACATGCCTAGAGTGTAAGGATTGGTCTCTAGATAGATCTTTAAGCCTTTCTCCTTGCCAATTACCATCACTCAAATACTCTCATTATCAGTGGATATCTTAAACTCTGGGTTACACCTCCTTTTCATTCTACTTCCAGAAGTAGAGCTTCTAAAACTGGGGCTTCTATTAATGATACCACTCAGCTGACCATTTGTCTGTTCCTAAAGATGGAGTTGAAAAGACAACACTTTCTGAAAGAAAAGGTAAATAATCCCAAGATAGTTTTTATGTACAAAACAGCATTGCTTCTATTTAATATAGCATAAAATTTAATGCTCTACAAAGGAGCCTAAGTTTCTAAAAGTAAAATGATTTGCATATTTAAATATTAGATTCCCTATTTTGCTTACACAATTTTATACAGGCCTTTAAGATAGTTGTGGTGTCTTTAATCTCATGTTTTCCTTCATGATACTCTAACACACATCCAATAAGTTTCTCGCTCTGCAATATTTCCATTTCTAGTTCTTCAATTTTTTCTAAGGCATAAGCATAGGAGAAAACACTTAAGGGAAACTTAATAAGAGTTATCATATTTCTGTTAAATTTCCTGACAATATGTTCATGTATATATGGGGAAATGCTTTATATAGACCAAAGAGAGAATTAATATATTTCCATTATCCTTGACAGTATCATGAAGGGCTTCCAGAAGTAAGTCACATTTGCATTGACTCAAACTTGGTTCAGTGGTGGACCAAGACATTCCTTGTTTAATAATAGGATGAGTAAAGTCAAAAGAGAAGAAAAGTGAAGGGGTTATTGTTGGCCTGCTGAGTTGTCCAGTGGGATTTGAGTATCAGTATATGAAGGGTTTGGTAAGGTGGAATAATTTAAGATGATAGGAAGTCATCTTTGGCTTTATTCTGTCAGCAATCAAGAAATACCGAAGGCTTTAAATACCACTATATCTAATATAACTCCCTTTTTTGCTCCAATGAGCCTTAATCAACTAATCAACACTTTGCTAAGATGGCATAATCCATCCAGTCTCTCCATCTAGTCTTCCTCTTACGTCTGCTGCCTGAGCTGCTACAGCTTTACAGCCACAAATCAGTCACTGTGTTGATATTCAACCACAGGACTTTCCAAAGCAAACCTAAAAGAGAAGGTGAGCTACCTCACTTGCTTCTAGTCTGGAAAGAGTTGGCCTTAGACACAAACAACTGGAGATTAAGTGGCTGGCAGTCAGGGAGAGGCAGCAGGAATGCAGACAGATGTCATCTAGAATGCCCAGTTTGGGATTCACCCATGATAGTTCCCACTGCTCTTCCTTTTTCTAGCTCCTCCTCCTCCTTGTTCTCTCCCTAAGAGAAGAAAAAGGTTAAAGAAGACATTTGTCCATCTGAAAGGAAACTGTGTTTTTCTCTCCACTACTGCTCCTACAGAAGTTCTGTAGGGCACAGAAGCCAACTGTATGTGGTTTGATGGAATGTTATGCTGCTGAGCCCCCAGAGGAATATATCACAGAAAATTCATTCTGCCTGGTAAGAACTGGCCATAGGCTGTGTGAGTTGAAGTGATGTGTCATAAATCTAGTGGCATGTGGCATTTCAGGTCATGGAGCACTCCCCACATCACTGCCACAATTTCCGGTGCAGCTAGCTTGAATATTTCCTGTCTACTCCATTCCTACTTCTAATGCCTGGTGACTGCAATGGGATTCTCTATCACTGCTTACTTGAAACACTGCAAGAGTATATCAACTGATGATGATGGTGATGATGATAGTTAATTTTTGTTGAGAGCTTTTGATGGGTCAGGGTTTTTTTTTTTTTGCACATTCATCTTTTAAAAACTTTTACTTTGATATAATTTCAAATGCACATAAAAGTTGGAAGACGTATGCAGAATACCTGTACAACTTTGTTTTCCCAGATTCACCAATTTTTACGTAAGTTTGCAATATTTGCTTTAGTATTCTCACTCTCTTCTCCATATTTTTCCTAAAAAATTAATAGTTAGTTGCATATATAATGCTACTTTACTCATTTGCCTGTCAGTGTACATTTTCTTCAGTGTATAAATGTAGTACACTTACCAAATTAAAAAAAAATAACATTGAAACTTTTTCTAATCTGAAGTCCATATTCCAATTTCATCTATTTCCCTACAATATCCTCTATTGCAAATTTGTCCCATACAGAATCCAGTCTAGGATCATAAGTCACAGTTTTCATGTCTCTTTGGTCTTCTTTAATGTGGATTCATTAGTTGGCATTTCCTTTGAAGCATATAGGCCAGATATTTTATAGACTGTATCTCAATGTAGATTTGTGTGGTGTGTCACATGACTACATTCAGGTTGTGCATTTAGGGCTGGATCACCAAGAAGTGAGGATGTGTTCTTTTCACAGTATCACATTGAAGGCACATCATCTTTATTGGTGATGCTAGTTTAGATCACTTGGATAAGCTATTGTCTGTTTTCTTCATTGTATAATTTTTTCCTAGTGTAATAAATAATCTATGAAAGAGATACTTCAATATCATACAAATATCCTGTTCTTCATCAACTTTACTCCACTAAATTTAGCATCCATTGATGATTCATGCCTGAATCACTTTCTTTCTATGATGTTGCAAAATGGGGATTACTTTTTCTTTTTTGAGACAGGATCTCACTCTGTCACCCAGACTGGAGTGCAGTGGCACAAACGTGACTGACTGCAGCCTTGACCTCCTGGGCTCAAACAATCCTCCTACCTCTGGCTCCTGAGTAGCTGGGACTACAGGTGCACCCAGATACCTTTTTGTGTTTTTTGCAGAGACAGGGTTTCACCATGTTGCCCAGGCTGGGAAACAGTGATTTTTTTTTAAATTCATTATTCCCTCTATATTAGATGGCATACTACTGTAAAAACAAGAGCTTTCTCTTCTTATTCACTTATTATTATAGACTCACAGATTCCTGTTCTATTCAATAGCTAACAATCCATTACTTTTTAATTTATTTTGATGAGAGCCTCATCAAGCTGGCTTCAAGCTGGTATACCTTTTGTCAGGCCTTCCTATTTTGGGGAGCACTTCCTCACTTTCAGGCACCAAAGATATTCCAAGCTCATCGTAAACTTTTCCTCCTCCTGCCATGAAATCTGTAGGGTGTATTTTGAGCACTTTATAAATAAATAATTTCCCAATAAACCTACAAGATGGATACTATTAGCATTCCCATTATACAGACAAAGGGATTAAGACACAGAAAAGTTAAATAAGTACTTTTAAGTCATAGCCTTATTAAATGGTGAAGTCAAATAGTTGTTGCCTCCAATCTTGTGCCCACTCTCACTTCCCAGCCCCAGTCAAATTTATTCTCCACAAAGTGAAATGAATGATGGATCTCAAATGCAAACACTGAATCTCTACCATGCAACAATACCTTGATAATTGCTATTCACACATTAACTACTTGTTAATGTGAATTGGTTTAAACGACAAAGAACTAATAAGTAAATCATATTCCCATTTTTTTTTTTGCCATTTTTTAGTTATCTGGCCCAAGGAGCATAACAGATATTTCTAGAATGAAATGGGAAGAGAAGAAAGTGAGGATGTTGTCATACTTTTTAGAACAGATGTAAAGATGCCTCTTAAGATATCTATCACTATAGCCAATCTGGATCTACTTCTACCCTCCGCATAGAAGAGGAAACTTTCACTTCTCCATCCAAAATGTTGATCTAACAATCTCTCATTACACTCTCCTACAGTCTCCTAGCTCTGAGAATCTTCAGCTTCTTTTCTGCAAGAAAACATCCAACTCTTGTGTCCCTAAATTTACTCTCAACCTGTCACCCACTTTGTGTCTTCATTTCCTTCTTTATCTAACTTAGACCCAATGGTTTATTAGCGCAAAGACTTCCAGACTGTATTCTTAACTTCCAAACTGTTCTTACCCTGAAAACTCTCAGACCTAGAAGAATCCAAGCATCTCACTCCCTCACTGAAATTGCTGAGCACTTCTGGAGAAAATTATACAATGATATGGATGATTGGCACCACAAATCTCCCTTGGCAAGGTTCAGCAATCTTATGACTGATCCTGAGCAGCTCCCTCTCCTATTCCCTTCAACAATGCCTTTAAGCCTTTACCTTTCTCTTTATGTCCTTTCCCTCCTATCCCCTTTCTCTGAGTGCAACCTACATGGGAGAAAATCCAAGCTATCAAGCATTATTTTCTCAGCTCCATACCTCCAATTAACCCATATACACACCTGCCTTTACTTCCCTTCTTTATGTCTCATTGAAGAGATGACTTTTAAATTTTATAAAACTTAGCTTACGCTCTAAATCCTAGGCTCTACTACAACCTTCTTTCTTTCATTAATTTCTTTTCTTTTTCTATACCCTTAATCTCTATTAATTTATAATCTTCTATTTTATTGCTTTCTCTTCAACTATATAAATAAGCTCATTTCTTTTATCTTAGAAAGCAAAACATCCCCTGACCCTATGTCTTCCCTTTATCTACTGCCATATTGCTTTTTTCCATGACTAAGATTCTTGAAATTAGTTTACACTCACTGCCTTCACTTTCTTACCTCCTTTTGTTCTTAAACCATTTCAATCTGCATCTGCATCTGCTCATGCCTCGCCCCTGAAACTGCTTTCTCTGAAGTCATCCATGACCTATTTTTTTTTTTTTTTTTTTTTTTTTGAGATGGAGTCTCACTCTGTCACCAGGCCAGAGTACAGTGGCATGATCTCAGCTCACTGCAACCTCTGCCTCCCAGGTTCAAGCGATTCTCTTACCTCAGCCTCCTGAGTAGCTGGAACTACAGGTGCACACCACCACACCCAGCTAATTTTTGCATTTTTAGTAGAGATGGGTTTTTACCATGTTGGCCAGGATGGTCTTGATCTCTTGACCTTGTGATCCACCCGCCTTGGCTTCCCAAAGTGCTGGGATTACAGGTGTGAGCCACTGTACCCAGCCCATCCTTGACCTCTTAGTTGCTAAATCCAGCGGGCATTTTTCAGACCTTATATTTTTTTATTTCTCCCTCCCTCATCTTCTTTTACCTTCAAAAATATTTGTTAGACATTGGGGATACCATAGTGAATCAAAGATACCCGACCTTGTCACCATGGAACACATAGTCTAGCTGGGGAGACAAACATTTTAAAAAATCATTACATGATTAATTATTAATGAAATATAACTGTGATAATGATGCAAATAAAATTTAAATGTTATTATGAGAATAGAGAATCTAGCTTAATCTAGAGGGGAAATGGTCAAGGAAAATTCTCCTGCAGAAGTGGCATTTAAGCTGAGATCTGAGAAATGAATAGGAGTTAGCTAAGTTACAGAGTGGGGGACAATGGAGGAAAGAAGAAGCTTCCAGATCAAGGAAACAGAATGTGCAATGTCCTGAGGTAGGACGAGGCTATACTGTATGAGCGATGTAATGGTGGATAACATGACTGGATCAAAGAGAATAAGGGGACTCTAGATGGAGCTGAAGATCGGGGGACAGAAGTGAAATCAATCAAGGCCTTAGAACATGCTAAGAAATGTGGACTTTATCCTAAGAATGGTGGTGAGTTTCCATCAGAGGATTTTAAATAGAAATATGAAGGGATCAGATTTGGCTCCAGAAGCCCCAACTGTGAAGTCCAAATAAAACTAGGGTGGTGGCAGCTGAAACAGAGAGAAGCTTATGGGTTAAATATGCATTTAGGGGTATTATTATTAGACCTTGAAATTGATTGGATTTGATATCCCTTGTGGAGGCACTTGGCATGAAGAAAAGATAAGTGTCAAGGATAAAACCCACATCTCTAGCACAAGCAACTGGGTGGACGGTAATACCATTTACTAAGATAGTGGACACGAGAGAAGGTGTTTCCTTGAGGGTGAAGATCATGAGTTTAGAGTGCCTCTTGACCTGTAGAAATGTCTACTGGAGAACTGAATGTATAGGTCTAAAGTTCAAATGCAGGTTCTGGGCCAAAAATATAAACTAGGGAATCAGCCAATGAAGGGTAACTGAAGCCAAAGGGACTGACTGTGGAGGCACGGAAGAGTGAAGAGGGGAAAGCCACATCTGTACTCAATCACACATACCCTCTGCCCTCCAGCCATGCTTGACTACCAGTTCTCTGTATGGCCTTATCTTTCTTTTTGCTGTTGTTCTTGTTTCTCTACACACACTATTTCCTCCTGTCATGCCTTTCTCCTCACCACTGCCTTAATTCTTATTTCTTAAGACAGTTCAGGTGCTAATTCCCCTGCAAAGCTTCTCCTTCTCTTCCCCCAGTTATGTGTTTGCCTCCCATTCATAAGATGTTGCTTCTATCAGGTCTTATAATTCCCCAGACATATCTGTGACATAGCAGTTATTACACTATAATGTAATGACAGTCACCCTGCTGGACTGTACATTGCTTGAACACAGAACTCTACTTATATCTCATTGAGTCTCACGGCCTAGCACAGGGCCTGGTATGTAATATTTCTCAACATGTATTTTAAAGGAAGCAAAAAGGTTCTGCTAGGAAAAGTTTCCTAAGTAAGTCATACAATTCTTGACTATTAAAGCCAGAATGGACTTTGGATATTTTCTGCTCCAACCTATTTTGCAGGCAAAGAAACTGAGGCCCGATCACAGAGTTAATCAGTGGAAAAAATATTTAGAATGCAGTTTTCCTGACTCTCATTCTAGTGGTCTTCCCATTACCTAATAATCAACAACCCACTGAGTAAGCTATTCACTCAACGACTTGCCCCTAAAAATGTATGCTGTGTGGGTCTTTTGAAAACATGGAATATTAAATGATAGCTAGACAGATGCAAACATAGAAGCAATTGAAGTGACCTACAAGATATGGAACAAATGGAGAATCTATACTAATAGAATTGTCGAATTCTTCTACGTTTAAAAAAGTAGAAGATGTTAAAATTTCATGAATTGTTCACATGAGGTCCTGTGTAAGCTTGGGGATAGGGGTGACATGGAATGTTGACTATCCCATTAATAATAATAACTGATATTTACTGATGCTCACAGTGAGCCAAGAATTAGGATAAATTTCTTCATTCATTAATTCCTTTGGTGAGCATGTGAAAGCCCTATGAGAAGTTTAGAAGTATGAGTTTGCCTAGGGTCATGTAGCTAATGAGAGGCTGAGCTAGCATTTAGATCCAGGCAGTCTGACTATAAAAGGATGTTTGAAACAGCTGGGCACTCCTGCCTTCATTATTTAAACCTGTATGTACTCCCTCCGCTTAGGCAGCTTGGGTTGCCACCTTCTTCTCTTCGCCAGCCTCTTTTAAAAAGGTTAAAAGGGGGAGAGTTGTTTTCCAAAGTCATCCTTAGTTGACAGAAAATAAATGAAATTAACTGTTCTCTCTTTCTCAACCACTTACTTGAGTCTGAAAAAAAAATATTTAAATGAAAAGATAAAAATGTGTTCATTCATAAGCAAGGCTCCATTATGTTTGCTCTTTTATTAAAAACAAGAATATATGATGGTCCTTTTTCTATTTGTCCGTGTTTCCCTGTAGGTTTGGGTGTTGGTGCTCTTGGATTATAAACTCTAGATGGCGGTGATTACGTTAAAATTTTGTGCAGTCTCTGGACAATGGTATGTATATTGCATAATACATAATAAACACTATTTGTAATTATAATAAGGATGAGTCTGGAAGAGGTAAACAAGGGTATAAAATTCATCTTCTGTATGGTTATTATTCCATTTATATGAGAAGTCCACTAAATTCACTGAACCATATCAGGCCACATCTGTTTGAAAACCTACCAGTTTTTATGAACATTAAATAAAACTGGTTAGATTTAATGACCATTTGTCATATTCACACAAAAATCACAAAATGGAAACACAGCAGAGAGGAGGCCACTGAAAATGAACGAAAGTTTTCAATGCCAACAAGTTTGATATCTTATTCTTTTATATTAAAACAATCAACTATCTGCTACTTTTGCTCCAGAACTTTCTGTAATTGAAAGATCTTTTACTTTCACTGTTGTTTTCTTTCTTGCCTGAGTATTAACCTAAGCAGCATAGATTCAGAAAACATGCCCAAAATATTTACGCATAGACTTTTCTCACAAATGTTAGGTATTTGACCCTTAGGGGAAACTGCTTGGGTGAAAATTTTTTCCACAAGGAGAAACACTGAACAGGCCTTAGACAGAATCAAGATGAAGCTGGGGTGGTGGTGGCTGGGGAGATAGGGAGGTGACAGGAAATGAAGAAAGTTCTCCTAGCTTCATTTTATAGGGGAAGTAGATTCTACTTGGATTAGACCTTCTAAGTTACTATGACAGAGGGTAAAGAGAGGTGGAAAGGAAACTTTGAGTGACGTTTCTGACAGCAGGCTACAGAAATAACAATTTGGCAGAAGGGGCCATCATAAATACAAGATCATCTCAGGCATGAATAGAACTTCTTAATGTAAAAAATATGGAGCACGTGTAGGATTCAATTTGTGGTGAAGTGCAGAGCCAGGTGGGAAGGTTACCTAGAAGCAAGCTATTAGTGTTGAAGTCAAGTAACTCTGGTATCCGTTTAAATATCCCTGGTGAACATTTTTCAGAGATTTTGAAGTATCTTTCTCAGTTATTCCTATTTATATCTGGTTCTAGCTTGACTGACTGAGCTGACGTGTAACCAATAAATAGAGAAGTTTGGTATTTCTGTAAACACAAAGTTTGGTTTTGCGCCAATACTGGCATCTATTTATCCTGCAGGTAGAGGATCGATCTCATTCTTGCCTAATTAAAACAGACATCACAGATGAATAACAGATCTTCACATCAGCAAACAGACCAATCACTATCTTCTTATTATTTAATAAGAATTTCATTATCGATATGCTGGAAGGAAAAACATTAGTAAAGTCTGCATACAGTCTTAGAAATACGATTCTATTCTAGAAGGCAGAAAATGGGAAAGCACTATATAGTAAGAAAAACTGGCCTTAAGTTAAAAGCTCTGGGATCTTGTCAGAAACTAGAGCTAATTTGTTTTATGAATCGGACTGGTCAGTTGCCATCGTTAGCCTTCCAATTCTTTGCTGGAAAGGTATGAGAAGTTGACCAAATTATCACTCAAGTCCACCATTAAGCTCTGAAACTCATGACAAGTAAATATTCTATTTTGAATTTTCATTAGGTTAAGGATTGAACAATCAGCTGAAGCAGGATGACTCACCCGTAACATGTTCCAGAAAAATATGAAATGACATGTTGAAGAGCATTTAAACTGAACAAAACAGATTTGTGTGTGTGCCACTATTGATATACAAATGTTGAATGTGTTTTACTGTATCTACTGAATATGATTGATAGGAGAGGCATCAATTTCAAGGTTTGTGAATTTAAGCAAATTGTTGTCAGTGGTATCGCTTCTTAAAAAAATTATATCTTTACAGCGAACAGACAAATTGAGACAGGATATACATAAAGCATCAATTTAGCACAAATATCCACTTACAATTGTGAAATATATATATGTAGTTGGGAGTTTTTCAGAAAATTCGAGGAGCATTTTTTAAATTGCTTATGCTTTTTAGAATGCTTAGCATTTCTGTTTTGAAAACAACTTGTCTTCCTTTTCAAAATGTATGTGCGAAGCTGGCTCTGATGTCAGAATGAACCATTTTCACAGGATTGGGTCAGCTCCCACTCAACATTTCTTTTACAGAAAGAAAAACCGGTGACGAGACAGTATTTGAGCTCGTTAAATCTCAAACCCCCAGCCTCTTTTCCAAAGCACCACACAACTCTTAAATGTATCATCACGAGGGGGAAAAGAAGAGAATATAGTTTGTCTTTAACTCAATTATTAAATCCTTGTTTTGACCCTTCTTTTCTACCTTGACCCTTCCTGCCTCTACCTTTCATTTAAATGTCCTCACTTTGGGATGAAAAAGCACGAGTAAGTCTGGTGCATAAAAAGGAAAACAAGCAAAGAAATAGAAAACTTGCCCTTTCATCTCTTCCACTGCTGTTTTCTTTCCCCTCTCATTTCTCTCTGCATGGAACTTGAATCGTGTCTATTTAAATCCTTCCTATACCCAGGATATTTTGGGTTTCCAATATTTTTACACTGAATAAAAATAGTTTAAAATTTTAAAAAATGTATGTCACAAATATTTCACAGATAAACTTGCTTTAAAACATAAGTGAATATCAAGTGAGGAAAACAAAAATTTTCTTCACAAAACTTACAGATGTCTGCCTTCCCTTTAGAAGGTTTTTAAAGCTTACAAAGGAAGCCACTGGAAGCAAGTTCGTGTTTAGCAGGAATAGCCAAAAAAAATTAAAAAAAGAAAGAAAGAAAATAAATTGATTTAATGGGAGGCCACCCTGGATTTAATTTCAAAGTTTCCATTTATGTCATGTCAGATTTGGGGAGACTGAACCCTCACTGAATGCATTGGGCTGACTGTCTCCCATGCCTGATACCCAGGGCTCATGACTGCAGTTCCTGGCACAGTCATAAATATTCATACCTAGACTAATAATTTGCAAGCCAAATTCATTTGGCTTTTTTCACCCCATCAATCTTATAATTAATAAGGGTGGTGCTCTTGTTTCACTTTCCTCCAAAAGAAAAGATAAATGAAATAAAGAGTCATCCTGTAAATTTAAATAGGAGTGCCTCTCACTGATTAAAAGCTGATGCTATCATATAATGGTGGAAGAGGAGGCTTCAGCTATTTCTCTCACTGGTGGCTGGGGCGGGGTGAGGGGTGGTGATGGGTAATGCAAAGGAAGCATTTCCAGATGTGGCAGCATGAGGCTTAATCTGAAGAGTTGGTTATCTATTAAATAATGCATAGGAGAATTTTGAGATATTATGTTAGAAATAAGTTACAGGATATATATTTACAAATTGCACTCTTACCTAATATTTTGATAGATGGCCACCGAATGTAGCTGGGCATTGAAAATAGCATGCCAATATCCAGAAAATCGGATTCTGAACAGCCTGGAGATTCTGCCTGCAGTTTAGAAATTTAGAGATATGTTAGAAAATTGTTAAAATTTGGTGATTGTTGCATCTTCAAAGTAACTGCCTTTGAATTAGCATGATTGCTGTGTTTCTAAATCTAATTGGAAAGACTTGGTTTCCATAAAAACATTAAAGGAGGTATATAGACATCACAATTTTACAAATAAATCTCAGTATATAGGACACAATGTCAATTGTCTGCTCCTATTGGATGTTCTAAGATCATTTATAACAAAGCAGGAAAATCAAAGTGAACATAATTTTGAAATAAAATTTTGCTAATTGAGCTAAGCAACTGGATCTTGTCAATCCCTTGACCTTACTCTATTTACACTCCATTTAAACATTCAAAAAGTCCCAAGGCCCATGGATAAGCTTCAAAGTATGAACCATTGTCTTCACTCTGTTTTGGTGGGCATTATCAACCCTTTTGAGCAGATTCTTTAATCTGTTTTACAATTAAGAGACCTGAATAAATAAAGAAGCAGGAAAAGCTTAACTCTGCAGTTAGGTATTCACCTCTAACTTCTTTGAGGGGAACTTATTTTAGAGATGTAATTATCTGTAATTTTTGTGTATTGGTTAGTGTTAAGAACTCCTGACACCTGCAAAATTCCTGAGACCCACCTAAATTACGTAAAGGCAGTGGAAGGGGATACCAGGCACTCTTTGAGTTCTTTATCTTTAAAGCTTATATTTAATTGTTTTGTTCGTTGAAAACCTATGTTCAGGGCAGTCCCTCTTTAAACATGTCTAAGTGCAGTTGCAGAAAAGATATATTTTACTTCTTAATTCTATGTGAATGCAATTACACATTTGATTTACTGCAAAAAAAAAAAAAAAAAAAAAGGAAAACTGCTTTTTTCCACTGACATTTAAAAGAGGAGAGTAAATGAGAGAGAAGCAAGCCTGACTCTGGGCCTCAAAGTGTTGCCCGGACCGCTTCTACTCAGCTGCTTCCGGGGTGAGAATGGACCCAGAGCATAGAGGCTCTGGCCATCAGGGTAGGTGACACAGGTGGGGCCCCTTTATAAGGAGTTCTTAGCTGGTGGGGGAGCTCTGTCCGGGTTTCCTGTAGGGGTGTCCAGGGGCCTAAGAGGGAACTGACTTGTCCTCACCTTCTGTCCAAACCCTTCTCAACTTCGCTTGGCTGCGGGGGCGGGGTCATCTTGGAAAACTCACCGTTAGGGAATCAAGTCTCTTTCCTCTCTTACTACTTTTCAAAAGCAAATTAGACCCACTTAGAGCTTGTCGGTGCTTCCTGGGTCCTTGCTACTGCTGTCCCAGGTCACCAAAACAACACCGCGGCTCCTGCAGGTGTGTCCTCCGAAGGCGTGGGAAGAGAGATCTAGGAATGGCAAAGGGGGATGGAAGAGAAAGAGGGGAGAGAGACTGGCTCTGACCGTCACCCTTTCTCCTGCATTCCAAATCTGCTTTTGGCGCCCGAGGCAGCCCTCCATCCCGGCGCCGTCCGAAAGCTAGGCTGCTAGAGTGGGCTGGGCCTGAGCACTGCGGGGCGAGCTTCTCTGTCTTTAAATGGCTCCCTAGGCTGAGCGCTTCGGGAGCTCGACGCGGCGGCCCTCGGCTCAGACGTTGTTGCCGACGGCCGTGGGCTCCGGGGCACTGAGGCAGCTCAGAGGCGCCCGCCCTGGGATGCGCGTCCCGGTCCCGAAGGTCGTGGGGGCCTGGGGGCTGATGTCTTCCTCACTCCATTCCCTAGAGCCCGGGAAGACCATGGGGGAGGGGAAGGTGAGAAACAGCCCTTCCCTTCCCCCACCCCCACCCCCACCCTCTGAGAGGCGGCCACCAGGCCCAGAGCTAGGAGGGGCCTCGCTCCCTGGCCTGCTGCGCCCCAACTTCCTGCTTCGGGGGCGCCAGCTATGCTCCTCCTCGGCCGGGGGGGTCTGAGGTTATTTGCAAATAGATTTTTGCTTGTTTTGATGTTCTTCCCTTTTTCGTGGGAGTCTGGCTGCTGTGGGGGCGGGCGTTAGGAAGGACTGGGACTAGGATCCCGTCAGCGAAGAGGAGACAGCAATTACTCAGCTTTGTGGATGTTTGTGTGCACACGCGCCTAGGTCACCGCAGGCGTGTGCGTGTGTGGGTAATGGGGGGAGGAGAAAGAGAGGGTCTAGAAAGCTAGGAACCGTAGACCAGGTCAGTCTGGTGAGTTTGTGGAGCTCAGACGCGCTGCAGACCCAGCGACTGTCACCTCACCTAGGGAATAGACACACCTACAGCTTGGGGTTCATTTAACCCCTTCTGTGCCTCAGTCCCAAGAACTTTCTTTGTTCGCCAGCACCGGGGAGAGAGGCTGTCCGGAAGAGCGGGGCTGGAGTGGCCGAGGGCAGAGGTTCACACTAGACAGCTGGGCTCAGGGGTGTTGGGTCCAGCACCCAGTGCTCACTCACCACGCCAGTGCTCACCACGCCAGTGCTCACTCACCAGGCTAGTGCTCACTCACCACGCCAGTGCTCACTCACCACGCCAGTGCTCACTCACCACGCCAGTGCTCACTCACCACACTAGTGCTCACCACGCCAGTGCTCACTCACCACGCCAGTGCTCACCACGCCAGTGCTCACTCACCACGCCAGTGCTCACCACGCCAGTGCTCACTCACCATGCTAGTGCTCACTCACTGTGTCAGTGCTCACCACACTAGTGCTCTCTCACCACGCCAGTGCTCACCACGCCAGTGCTCACCTCGCTAGTGCTCACTCACCACGCTAGTGCTCACCACGCCAGTGCTCACTCCTCTGGCCTGCGGCTTGCCCTGTCTCCAACACTTCCGTCCAGGTGAGAATGAAGAGCTTTCTCTGCATTGATTTGGCTTCTCTGTAAGAAGGGAAATTGCGAATTGTGGTTTTTATTTTTTAGAATCACGCTTGCTTGAGATTGTGTTCACCTGGCAAAGTGGAGAGTTCGAAGCTGAGACGACTTTGGACAATACCAAATAAATATTGTGAATGCTAACTTGTGTTAAAGCTAAAGCTTTTGCACAGTGACCGGGACTGGTTCATTACTGAACAGAACTAACCCTCACAGTACATCGTCAATGCGTGTACACCGACTTCTCAGTATCTTCAACATCCCAATTGTCTTGGATTTCAAAAGGCGATTGGGCTGGCACCGTCCAAGAGCCTAGTTCTGTGTATTTTTCCTAGAAATACTTTGGACTAAATGGATCAGCACGAAATTGACAAAGACGGGCAGAATAGAGGAAGGGGAGAGGAAATTAATTCTGGGAGAGGTGAGGAGAAAAGGGGAACCGGGAGGAAGAGAGGAAGAGGAGGGGCGGGCGGGAGGGAGGGAGAGATTTTTCACACGTGCAGACCAAGGGCTTTGAAGCCTTCGACCCTGACCCCCAAACCCAAGTGCATCTCACAAAACAGGTTCGGCTCATATTTCAGGCGGTCTCCTGGCCCGGCGTCCGCGGTCCCCGGGGCCTTAATTCACTCCTGCCCTCTCCGCGCAATGACTTTCCAACCTGGGAAAATAATTGCATTAGAGCAGATTACTTATCCGTCTTTTTCTGTTCGACAGAAGTCTATTAAACTCAACACAGCTATTACCAGCTGAGCTCTAGAGCGCGCCTTCATTAAGAAAATTAAAATCATACTTTTGAACCTAAGCAACGCCTGCGCAGGTCTCAGGAGCCCCGGTCAAATCCCTGCACTTTGGAGAACCTGATTTTTCCGCGAATCAATGTCTGCCTTTTTGGATACCGTAGATCAGGGTGTAAAGATTGAGTGTGATGACAGTTTCTCGGAAGATAGGGACGTCTGAGCTCTGAAAGTACCATCTCTCTTCTCTGTCCCTCCTCCTCCCGCCGCCTCCTTTCCTAGGGTGGCTCTTTTCCCTGGAGCTTTCCAGGCAGACGCTGCACACCTGTCCGGGCGTGCCCCGGGATTTAGGTAGCAGGTGGGGGCGGCTGAGGCGACAGGGAGGGGATAGTGGGTTCAGGGCCCGGGAAGCCAGCGGGTGAACTTCCCCAGGTGACGTCTGCGGCCGGAGGCCCGCACCGAGTGCACGTGTTTCACACGCGCGCGCGCGCACACGCACCAGAGCGCGGCGGGGAGACTGTCCCCCTCCATCGCGTTTCACAGCCGCTCCGGGGCCAGTGTGGCCTGTGACCGCCTTTTGTCCACCCAGGCGCGGGATGCTGGCCGGGAAACAGGGCAGGCCGTTGCGTTCGCCTCGGACGGGGAGCTTCGGTCCCTTTGGCGGGGTCTTTGGCCTCTGGGGGCTCATCTGAGTTTCCTCCTTGGTTTGGTAAGCGTAGCAGTAGCACCGGGTACCCCTCGGAGACTGTGGACGGAATCGCTCCAGTTCCTACCCTCTCTGGCGCCCCAGCTTGGAGCGAGGGAACAGGTGGGAACTGCGGGCTGGAAGGAGGGCGACGTCCTCTACCTCCCCTCCCGAAGCCTCTGGGTAACATCTCCCATTGCTCTAGCCGAGTTAGGATCTCGAATTCCACTTTCAACTGAAAACCTCACCCGACAGGAGAACTGTCTGTCTGCTCAGTTAGGAGTGGGTGCGTTTGCATTGATTTTTTTGTGGCATCTGGAAATTTGCGGTGTTTCAAGAATAATTTTTAGCATGTTTTTGTTTGCTAGCCACCGCCCTCCGTTTCTACATTTGGCTTTTAAAAATGTTAATGACTGTGTATATCTCTGAAAGGTCCACCCAACTCAGGACTCTAAAGGAAAACATAACGCCTTTTGCACATTTTGGGGGCGTTCTTCCCTAGGCTTCTAGGAGCAGAGAGTTGCTGCTTCCATTTTTGGGGGGAGGGGTCAGAATGCTTAGTCATAGAGTTCTCACCCCCTCTTTCTCTGTATAATGCGGCTTTGGAATTTATTAGGGGAAAATAAGTATAGCACCCCCTCCTCCTCCCTATCAGCACTCAAATACAGGATTGGGTGGAGTTACTTGAAAGTGTACATGTTGTTGTTCCTTGGCAAGTGTCTAATTCTCTTTCTCTCAATTTCTATCTGGTACAAAAGCCTACAAAACTCAAGTGACGAAAGTCAGCAAATAGATGTGGACAAGCGAACATCTTTTACATCTCCACAGCTTTCAACTCGCTAATTGGTGAATATTAAAAATATTTTTCCAGAAAAAAAGGAAAACAAACAAACACACCTACATTGCTGTTGTTAGGGTTTTCTTCTCATCAAATGCAGACACATCATTGGATTTCTTTTTCTTTTGTAGCAAAAGATGAGGAAATCAGAAGGGAACTGCAGCCTTTTAACAGTAGCAATTCCAAGACTTTGTGAAACAGTTTTCTTTGCTTCTGTTTTCCCTTCTTTGCCCTTAAAGCAAAACAAAAACAAAGATACAAAAGGAGGAAACATCATTCTTAGTGAAGAGTTTATTTTGTCGCCACAATAAAAGGACAGGGGCAGTTAACAGCTGCTTGAGATGGTAATGCTTACTGATCCCATTCTTTTAATCATAATCTTCAAGTGGTTTAAGATTAATGGCAAGGGGTGTTTTCCGTCTTTTCCTAAGGACCTTCGCATTAATTTACTCAGAACACTGACCAGACTGTCAATGTCTCCAAATTTCATTAAGTCAAACAGAGACAATATGATGAGATGATCACATTTCCTTTATATGTGAGAGTGTCTTACTAAAAATGTTTTCATTTGGATTCAACTGCTATGAGGGACACCTCCTTCCTTGTTTTTATTACCTTATCGTCTTTGTATAGATATATAGATAGCTAGATATAGATGTTTTGTATTTATATCCACATACATATATTTGAATAGACCCATATGGTCTGCAAATAACTTCCCTTCCACTTGTGAGCTTAACAGGGACCTTTCAAAAAGTCAATTCCAGTGGCAGGCAGCAAGTCCTGCTCCCCCAGAGCGGGATTTATATTTAGAGTCAGTTTGAAACCAATGGACTTCCTCAAAACAAACCCCCCAAAATGATTACAGCTTGGAGTATAAATATTTAACTTGACCTCAGTTGCCACAATAGCCCCAGCAATTCTTCAGACACAATCAGACTGAAGCATCACTCCACTGACCTGAAGACCCGGGCTGTCTCCCACCTCTGCCTTGCCCTAGGAGCGCTGGTTCTACGGAATCGCCAGGTCCCTGTGGCCTCCCGGAGCGTCTCCAAAGGTGGAGGTGGGGGTTGGAGAATGGGTGACACACAGGGGTTCTGGGAGAAGCGAAAGAGGATAATGGATTTTTTAACCAGAGGGTCCTGCTACTCTGGCAAGAAATGAAGGTCCAGAGACACACCTCTCCCCTGCTGTTCTCCCTGCCCGTGTTCCTTCCCCCGTGCCTCATTTCTGAGCACTGTTTGAGCAAAATCTCGAAATCCGGGACTTTGAAAAGCAAAACCAAAAACTCCCCCAGAAAGTAAAGTCGTTCTGCAGTGGAGATTGGCACTCTTTATGTGGGGATCTAGTTGCGGTCAGAAGACTTTTCCAAGTCAGGGCAGCGTTGCCAGCGCCTTTCCCAAGAGTGGAGGCTGGCGGTGCAGGCAGCGCGGCTGGAAGCCGGAGATTGCTCCGGCTCTCGTTACCTGTGCGCCCTCGCGTTACATGGTGCCTATAAATCCCGCGGCAGATTAACTGGGAAACCAAGAAAATGCCTCTATGCATCGAACCGTTGAAAAACAAAATTCTCTCAAATAGTAGCAGTCTCACACCTTGCATTGGACGTGAAACACTATAGGAAGATCAAATGTCAAAGACATCGGCGGTTTATCTTGATGCACGTCAGCTACCCTTTCCGTCTCCAGCAAAATTAAGAAATACGACCCTAAAAAGAATAGACACGAGTGGAAAAGACGTGTGTGTGTATGTGCGTGTGTGTGCGTGTGTGTGTGTGTGTGTGTGTGTGTGTGTGTGTGTGTGTGTGTGTGTTTTGGTAGCTACGGTGACAACTTTTAAACACGTTTTCTGCTTTAAAAAAAAAAAAGATTAGGACAGGTTCTGGTATTGCTTTGCGTTGCAGCAAAGGGTCATCATTCTGGACAAGGAACCCTCTGAATTCTGCAAGCTATTCCTCAAGACTTTTCTCAACAGTGCGAGTTTCCTGGGAGTTTAATTCTGTGAGGATGCAAAATATTGCTTTGTATTGGCCTCTTTCCCCATTAGATATCCATTTTTAAAACGTCTACAGCATCTATGAAAAACATTTCCTTGGACTCAGAATCTGCAGTTCGGCAGGAAAAACAAACTATAGCGAAAACCCGGAGAATAAAGAGATGTAGAAAAAGGAAATGTGTCCCTTTGCTAAGGCTTTGGACGGTTTATTCCCCAGAGGCCAAGTGAAGGTTGGGGGTGGGGGGTTCTTTCGCATTTTATTATTTTTATCATTTATTCATTTAAATGTTCAGTCCTTGACAAGCTATTCCCCTGCCGCGTGGTTTTGCTGGAGAATGGACATGGGGGCAGTGGAAGGAGTCAGTGAAAGGTGGGGTGCGCGGAAAAACATGATTCGCTTTACAGGGGCTGACCCGCAGCGTTCTGCTCTACTGGCCAGCAGGGGGCGCTCTGATGTTAGCTCTGGACTAGACAGCAGAGCCACTCTGAGCTTGCAAGACAGGCTTGGCAGTTTCACGCAGCTGCAAAAGGAAAGGGAGGGGGGATTGTAGCTCCTAAATCCTCAACAGCTATTCCACTTGGGTTATTTACCCTCGGTTCGAAATGCATCTACGTCTCACTTTACCTACCCATCCCGCTTATAGTGCATCCCGTTCTCCAGTCACCTCTTTCTTTTCATCTGCATCTACGCAGCACATGTACAATCTCTCTCTAGCCTTGAAATATACATTAATGCAACTTCTTAAATGCGACGATGAATAGTCAACATTTTTTTCGCCTGTTAGTTCCGCTGATCCAAGCAGGATTTATTTGCAGATCTCACGTCCAGGAGCCATAATGCATGATTTTTCCCCCTTAAATAAAATTGGTCAAATGTTGACAACCTTTAGGCCAATCTAACACTCAAGATTAGTGATGGGAAACTAATGAGAAAATATCAGATCGCCCAGCCTGAGGGCTGCCAATTAAATCTTCACTGATTGAAAAATAAAAGCGGACTTGGGGTGTGAGCCCAGCTCAACTTCAACTATTAATTTAACATGTTGCCGGGTCCGTGCCTTCTCTTCTCTAAACGGCTTTCCGTAATAGAGCTTTCTCCTCTTCATCCCTCAACCCAAAAGCCAAATGTTATTTCTCAGAATATTTCAAGAGGTCCAAATCAGGATGATCGTCTCTTACGTGGTAAATATTAGGCCTTTAAGCAATATGATTTAACTAATTAGAAAATTTACATCATTAAGTCTCAGGGAGAGAAAAAAAAAGAGAGAAACAAATCTGCCAGTCATTTTAAAGGAGACAGGCACTATTGAAGTGTGAAGAAATCGGCTCTAATTCAAAAAGGCAATCGGGCAGAAAAAGCCCTCAACATTACCCTGCTAGTTATTAATCAGAAAGGGCTCTCTCCTCCCCACACCTCCTCCCCTCTAAGCATTGAGTTTAAGTTCGTTTTTTTGCCAGTGGCCCATGTCATATTTATATTGAGGTTTTGTCTGCTAAAGCATTAAAATTTGAAAATGTTTCAATAAAAGGAAAAGAGAATCCTCAAAGGGAAAAATATTCACAGAATCACCTCTCTTTCAGACAAGTAAACTTGTAATAAACAATTCTCACGCCCCTCTTATTTTCTTTTTTTAATTCCTTCGTCTTTCTTCCCATTAAGTTCCTATTTTGAAACCTGCTTGGTGAGAACTAGATAAAGTCTTTGTGTTCTGCTCCCCTCCCCCTCCTTTCTTGCATCTCCTCCCTCCTCCAAAGCGAGAAACTTAGACTGAAAGCAGAAAAGTACAAATACATTAACAAAGCCCCACTCACTTGATAAAAAGGCCATGGTCTAGGCTTACATGTCAGGAATCTAAGGGAAGGGGGCTCCGTCGGTGGGTCTACGGACAGAAGATGATGGACTAGAAATTTCCCCCACCTATGTACACTATTCACTATACTGTGTGGTTAGAGAAAAAGGCAGGCAGGTGGGTGAGAATTATTTTAAAGTGTATTGTGGTGTTGTGTGGCTTTTTCTTTCTTCTCCTCTTTTCTTTTCAGCTTAAAACAGCAGCCTCATTATATCTAGGTGCCCCTTCCCAACATACTCTTACTTAAGCTCTTGTGCACCACACACATCGCCTGTGCCCTAGTCTTCTCATTCCCAGCAAATTAACAGAAGGGGGAAATGCAAAAGAAACTTTGTGAGTAGTTCCATTTGGAAACTCAGGCCCTTCCTGGCATCTCTGAGGATTTATTCTTAAACGGATATTGGCTTCAAAAAAATGTAATAGCAAGCCTTAGATATTCAATTTCCCTTATGATTTCTTTTTAAATTATAAAGAGGTCCCCAAGGCTCATTTTTCTGCCTTGTCCTATTCTTCCCTCATTATGTTCCCTCCCAGCCTCATTTTCTTCTTCTCCTCTCTGCCTTACTTTCTGAAAGTTCCACTACCTTGTTTCCCATCAAGTCACTGGGCCTTAGAATTCTCCAGTCTTTGGGTTTCTGCTGGCCTTGAGCAGCTCCCCAGCATGAGTTCAATGCCATATTCCCCGTTACCAGATTTCATCTTTGCAAGAGAGAGCAGTAGCAGACCTGGGCTATTAACACACCACAGTTAATTCTCTGCGGGAACTTTTACTAGGTGGGACTTATGGAAGGAGAAAACATCTGTAAACAGTGCATGCTCCTGAGGGTGCGGCATAATTTCTGATACAGAGGCCAGAACACATTAAATATGGCCAAATTTGGGAACGAGCCAGTTCCACCTTACCATTTGGTTAAATAAGGCAAGGGAAGAGAAAAGGGGGACGCTGGGAGGAGTTTAGAATGCTCCCCAAATGCAGCTCCTTTTCTGACCATTAAAGAGCAGATGTGAGTCGAACGTTCTTCCCTTTGAGAAAGATGAGAGTAAAATGGACACCTCGGTCACTTTCAGGAGCAGGACACCGAGAGGTGAAAATATACAAGACAATGGCCTCTGGCGCTGGGGAGCTTCCTTGGCGGGCTCTCCACCTTTTGCCCCGTCCCTCTCAGAACGCTTCTTACCTTTGTTGCTTCACTTTGATATGAAACCATGGGATGTTCCTGGGCTAGGTTTCTCGAGAGGAAAAAGACCACGAGAATCCACCCGTCTCCTGCATCTACTCCGAAGTCAAGAAGCATTACAATAAAATTTACAGCGCCTTTAACAACTCGCAAGTAAAGCATTAAAATTCGCTTTAATTGAGAAAATATTGATTTTTAAGTCTAGAAAAAGCGAAATCGTAATTTAGCTTCAAACTTTCAGGCGAGAATATAGCGTATTACGTCGCCGTATAATAGATTCACCCTGTATGCCCATGCAACACCACATCTTTAATTGCACTACTTTATGAAGTGATAAAGACAAAAGATAACGCGACTTAGCCAAACGCTTTTTCAAAAGAAGACCTAATCATTTCTTTTACCAGATATTTGTAAAAAGAATTATCTCCTTTCTTGAAGCAGAAAAAAAAAATACCCAAAGGGGAGGAAAGAGATAAAAAAGAAAGGAAAATCACAGACTAGTCTAAAAGCAACTCACATTAGCAAATCCGTTGATATTCTCTACCAAAGGAGGGATGAAGCCAACATTTAGAGAGGATGCATTCACGGGCAGAATTGCATCCTCCTTTAAACGAAACAAATCTGGGTCTATTTTCTTACTTTACTCCTCCGTTCTTTTTTTTGGGTCGGGGGTAGGGGGAAAGGCAGAGGGTCCAGAATCCATTGGTGGACAGGGAAGAGAAAGAAAATCGGGCTTTCTATGTTATTTCTGTATCGGTTTTTGGTATTATAGAGGAGTAAAGAAGTTTTTGTGTGGTGGTTTTTCATTGATCAGTCACTCTGAGCTAATGTAATTATCCTCATCAATAGGAGGCTGCAGAGAGAATCATTATGTGGGTGACATTGATAAATGATCGCCCAGGAACGGCCTTCTCGCGGGCAACCCCCACGTCTGACCCTCCCACACACACAATGTAGTCATAGAAACACCTAGAGAACCTCGAGCCCCGCCGCGGAACAGGCAGGAGAGGGAAGAAAAGCCTCGGGCGGCCGAGGTGGGGGTGGGGGCGAAAGGGGACGGCCAGCCCCAGATCCAAACCAGTCCCAACGACAAAAACAGCCAGCGGCGGGGGGCGAGGGGAGAGGGGAGATCTCCCCACCCGGCGGCCAACCCTCCCGCGCACAGTTGCTCACAACAAAGTGAAAATCCGCCCTCCAGACGGACCCATTCCTCCACACCTTTTCCCATGTGTGACCTCACTACCAACAACATCTGATGTTTGCCGAGACACACATTCAAAGGGGTCTCTCCAGAGGAGTTAAATAATTAGGTCACAAAACTTGTAGGCATCTAATTCTCACGCTAGTTTACCCCGCTCCCCAAACCCCAACAAACAACAAACCAATCAAACCCATCTGCAAGAAAACAAAGGCAGCATCTGGGTGACACCCCTCTTTCTGCATTCCCCCCAGTTATTTCCTGGGTGACCCGGCCCTTTCTCGTCACCTCCTCACCCAGCGCCTCTGATTATGAGATAATGGATTTTGCGATTGTTCTTGTCAGGCAAAAAAATCTCCACCGAACCCCACGTTTTCAGCTTTCACTGTTTTATTTAAGCCAATGGGAAGGTATTGAGAGCAGTAATTGATTCATAATGATCCATAAATCGATGGTGGAAAGCGGGGGGTGAGGGTGGAGGTGTACTAAGAGTAAGGGGGGTGATGATGCTGTTTATTTATTTTATTTCTAAAGCTTCAGCTGAAGTAGCTTTGACACTGTTGGGGCTGGGGGGGAGGAGTTGTTGGGCTCTGCCGGATCATCCATCATCCCTGTCACCCAGAGTCTGCCCGGAGGAGCCGTAGACGCAATCTCCCTTCTGTCTCTACACCGAAACTATTAATATTAAAACCTCCCTTCAAACACTGCCCCGACGGTCTCCATTCTCATCACAGTCTGACCGGCCTCCCCCATCAGACCACCATTTCACCCGCGCGGCACCTTCTCCCAGCCCGGGCCCCGAGGGAGGGGCCCGCCCGGGTGCGCGACGGCCACATCCTGAGTGGACGACTGCAACTGTAACTGGGACGGGCCCCCTGCTGCCCCCATAGTTTGCAACACGTTGGTCTGACTCTTAACACACACGCCCAGGGAAGGCCAGGTGAGGCCCGGGGCGGCCCTCTGAACCCCCTCTGCGCGGCCCAAGCCTCTGTCCAGCCTCCTCCCAGGCTCCAGAACGCACGTCCGCACCAGCCCCGCTGGGTGGGCGGGCGGGGGGTTGCAGCCTCGACGCTGGGGCCACTCTGCGCATCCAGACACCCGGACACCGGACCTTCTAACAGAGGGGCAACTTGTCGCCGGAGTCCAGGCTCCTTATCGAATTGCTGGCCTGCTAGACTAATGGGGAACTTGTGGAGGATCCCTGTCCAGCCCCTTTGAAGGAAGGTCCCTCCTTTGACAGCTGCTAGAGATATTAGCCACATTTCCCTTCCCAAATCTGCTCCGGGTTAACAGGCCCGTGGGAGTGGGGGTGAGGAAGCAGGAGGATCTTGGTGGACTCCAACGAGGGTGAGAGGTGGGGGGCGTGAGGGGTGCTGACCTGGGTGGGGGGAGGAGAGAGGAGGGGTGGGAGAGAGGAGGGGTGGACGGAAGACACAGACTTTCCTGGTCTTTTCTTTTCCGTTTAGAATGTGGCTTCTTGCTCAATTCCCAACCCTTAACAGATGGCGACTGCAGTTCTCTCAGAATTTCTTAAAGAAAGGGAAACCTTTGGAATTTATTTCTGCTTTTGCTTTTTCATATAAATAAAAAAGTGTTTTTATATTACTCTTGTTTTGGAGAACATAAGCAATTTTATTCAGACTACAGTATTTCCTTTAACACTATATGGTTGTCAAAACACCATTCCCAGTTTCTTTGCTTTTGACAGCTGAGTCTTTCTTAAATATACCCAAATCGGAACTCTTTACACTAAATAGTAAACCCGAGATAGGAGCAAGTGCCTTCCGGGGTGGTGTAAAAAAAGCATTATAAAAATTGGACAAATCTATCACTTCTCTTTCTTAGCATGGGGTTGCAGGTGGGGGAGAGCAAGGTAATGCAAACCAATATTACAATTATCATTCATCTCCAAATGTTTAAGAGGGCTAAAGTTAACAGGATAGGATGTGGGTTTGGTGAAGCAAGTAAGCATGAGATGACTTTATTCATTAAAACCAAGGATTGAAAGCTCTGGGCTCTAAACTTCAATGAGATAACTTAATAATTTCATAAAAGACATCCTAAACATGAGCCAATTACCAAGTAAACCCTTCAGCATTTACTGAAAGAAAAAAATAAAGTTTTTTCCCCAGCTGATGTGAGAGTTGATTTATAATGGCGAATTTTCAGAGTTTACATAAAAGCATTTAAAGTAAACATCGGCAAATATTTAAAATTTACAAAAAGACTTCATGTAAAATAGAATAGTAAAAATGAGAGGGAAGCTAGCTCTCTTTTCCAAGTGGCACAGAATTTCTCTATTAAGTTAGTTTGTGTCAGAAGCATTATTTCCATGTTTAAACAGCAACACATTACTTAAACTGATAAAGGTATTTATAAAAATTCTACCTAAAATACAAAACAATAGAAGTTTATTTCCTTGTTCATTTATATAGAACTTCCAGAAATGCTGTCTGAAATGGAAAGATGGAAGAGCCCCAAATAAGATAGAACTATGGGTTTCTTCCAAGTTTAAGTTTGCAGAGATAGTGAATTGTTTCCCTATCCGGTTGACATCATATATCTAGCTAACGTTCATTCTAAACAAAGATTCCAAATTTAAGAGTTACAAAATTCCAGGATAGTATATTTATTTGAAAATTGAGGGGCCATGCAAATACCTCACCCTTTTTGCACACTTTAGCAGACACTGTGCAGCATCAATAAGCTAATGATACAGACTTCCAGGAATGTTGCATAAAATTTTGAAAATGGCACTATACCATCCATTTGGTTTTGTTTTCAGAGAAAAATGTAAATTTAGTTATCAAATCATCACACTAGCATCCCTGCACATGGAGGTGTCTGAAATAAAAATACACCACAGTGTAATTTATAAAATATTAATGATTAAGTAATCCTTTAAAGTCAGAATTTCAAACTCCATAGAAGTTGTTTACTTATCTATGAACACCCATATGTAAATTTTCATTTACATATCCAACAATATTGTAGTAAGACCGACAGAGGAAAAACACAGGCAGATAAATTACCTTTGAGTGCAGACATTATTTCTTATGTTGTAAAATTAACCCTGAAAAGTCCTTTATTCTGGCAGAGGATGACCATGAAAAGCTTTATCTGAAAGTATATATTTTTTAACATCATGCATCTAAAAAGGAGGTTGGCATGTTCAAGGGGATCTTTCAACCTAGCTCATCACGTACACATAGTTTTGTACCTTCAGAAGTTTTCTGCTGGTGGAACGTATAGGCCCAACAGACATTGAAAGGCTACAGATGATTACCTTAAAAATTACTGATAAGTTTAAAATACACTCAACTGCTGGGGGGAAAAGCCATCATCCTTTTTTTAACATTGTGTAGAGTTGGCATTGTGCAACCTTGTCCTAAAAACATTAAAAACGCAAAAGCCTAACAAAAAATCAAAAATGAAATATTTATTACCGCATTTTGTGACTTAACACCTTTTTCTTTTTAACATAACGTCACAGTCCTCATACAAGTATTTTAATGTAAATTTGACAAAGCTTAAAGGTAACAGCATTTTCTTCTAGTGAGGAACACGTGCTGAGAAAAGAAGAATTCATGGACATACAATACCAATTCCACAGCAGATCTGATACTAGCAAAAACATTCTTTTTTTTCAATTGAGGTAAACACATAGAATATCTAACATGAAACAATTAATAGACCAAACTCTGTACGAAGTTTGTTACAGTATTCTCTTGCTTTTTATCCCCCAAGCTTTGAGTTTCTGATAAGTCCTAGTTATGGTTCAATGACCATTAATAACTTTTTTGTGTTGACGAAAGCTGCCCAACTTAGGATTGTTTTGTCCACAACCAAGGCTCAGAACTCCTGGAAAAGAAGCTCCTGCTCTGTCTTTAAATCTTCATTGGCAAGCTCTTTGAAGAAGAGTCCCCCAAAAATAAGAAGAAGAACTGGCTTATGAAGCACGAACTATAAAGATCTGTTTGAAACTAAAGGACACATTTATGGAGGAACAAAGGCCGGGCATGAAAACACATTCTTGAAGCTGGAGTTCGCGTGATGAGGTTCAGCCAAACGTTCACCATCTCCAGTGTGGTTCTTTTCTCATTGGCCCAACAGGTTTAAAATATATACCACAGTCTCTCCTGGATAGTGAATTCACTGATGAACCAAAACAGTCATTCTTTTGGGAACAACACACATAGTGTGGAAAACAAGGATATATTTTTTTTTTTCTCTTCTAAAACTATTTGAGGCAACATAACGGCGTGATCAACAGAAATGTACAAGTTTAACTTAGTTCCTATGTTTATACTACAGTAGTTATAACTCTCGGAGTCTTTTTTCCAGAGGATCTTTACATGGACAGAACCATCTCAGTCAGCCCATGATTTCACATTTGTGTTCTTGTCGCATTGGTCCTCTGTTGCTTGATGAAAAATGACAAAAGTAAAAAATAATCACAGCTGTCTGGAATTTCATATTAAGTGTCAACATCTGGTCAAAGTTCAGAAAGTCTTAAAATAGTTTTTGCGTGTGTTTCCTTTTCCCTTGAGTTCCCTTATACTATTGGGCATGAATGTCCATAACCTGTCCTCCAACATTGGGATCTACAGAATTTAACATTGTGGGGCTCTGTGCTGACATAGTCATTCCAGGGTGGGTAGGGGGTCCTCCGTGCATCATCATGGCTGGGTGGTGGGGATGGCTTGGCAAATATGAATGCATTGGGGGTCCATGTCTTAATTGAGTAGGGTGTGGGGTCATCTGGGGAGGAGTGTAACTTGGCTGTGCCATACTCATTCCCATAGGACCACCCTGAGAAACGTAGTCCCCTGGCATGCTCTGCAAACCTGAAAATAGAGAGGGAAACAGAAAGCGGGTCAAATTCCTAAACATTTTTATACTT
>CAUYQU010038701.1:50000-100000 GCA_963574635.1 Cheracebus regulus
ATGTAAAGAAAGCAGGCAGAGCAGGCAGCAGGCAAATGTTAAACCCACCGTGCGAGTGGGAGAGTAGAGTGGATGCAGAAGACTGGTGGAGCAGGTGGCACTTCCCAGAGAAGCCCAGAGGCGGGATGAGCCAACCTACCTGCAGGCCGGATCCCCATGTGTTGCTGACCATCCAACACAAAGCTCCCCATGGGCTGACCCTCTGGACTATATGCCGCTCCTTGGCTCACTGAAGGATCAAGAAGAAAACCTGATTGTGGTCATTCGAGGACACAGAGGAGAAAGAAGAAAAGATATACCAAACAATCAGCAATTGTTCCCGCTGCAGCACTGAAACGTTACAGCAACAATGTGATTGGCGCTCTACAAATGGGGGTGTGGTTTCTATGAGTGTCTTGATGATTGAGTGAAGGTGTGTGAGTAGCTTTAATCAATGTTCTGGAAGAAAGACTTCACTGGCCAGTTTCCCAGGGGGTTCGTCCTCTGCAGCCCTTGCTTTTTTACTTATTTCTCGATTAGGAGGATGAAGGCTGGAGAAGTTAGGGGTACCCCATATATAAATATTGCAATGTACCATTTAGTTGGGATTCTCTGAGCCTGCCATCTCCGGTGGCTTAATAAAAAATTTTTCATATTGTACACCAACATTTTAAACTTGAATACAATCTCACAAGGTTAAACAGACTCAATTAAACACTTGCCTTTTGATTCACACCCAAGGAAATATAAACACAGTAAACATAACATTTCCATTGTTTTATGTTCTTCTCCAACAGGTCTCCTGGCCTCCAATAGTGGGACCATATTTCAGCATTACTGGGGAAATTTTGCCAAAGGATGACTAATTTTCACAAATTCTTTAAAGCGAGGCCACGGTTAAAATCTCCATCAAGTTGAACACAGTTGTTAGTGACAGCAGGCATCACCCCAAGGAAAACCATTTTTTCCCACAAGCCTTATTGCAGGAGACCACAACTCCTCAGTAAACTGAGGAAAGGTCTGTTTCAAAATAAAATGACTCAGAGTCCACCAGGAGGGTTCTGACAGTGCCACATAGAAAACCATTTTCGAGAAATTGAGAGAATTGTGAGAAAAGCCCACATATATTTTAGCAGCACGGATGTGAAGCATTTTAAACAAAGGTAATAATCCTTTAATAAAAAATAATGGTGGCAATGTAGCATGTCAGGCTTTAATAGAATATTATGAATAGTCAAAGCAAATGAATGGATACAATAAGGTTAACAGTGGATGCTACCGAAGGGAAAGCCAAGCATACACCAAGAAGCTGTGGGTAACAAGTGAGAGTGTGCTAATGATTGGATGCAGACAAGCAAGGGGTAATGCCAGAGCTCACAAACACACTGCTTGTGGCATTAATACTTGTGCCCAATTACCAATTCAGAAAGAAAATACAAAGCAGTTTCAGTAGAGTCAGGGTGGGAAATCTCCAGTTAGCACCAATTAGTGAAGTTGTTTCCTTGAGTGGGATTCTGGGGACATTAAAGAAAAAAAAAATTCCAGAATGCCTGGTGGAAGCACTTATTTAACAGATGAGGAAACTCCTGGAGTATGACTTGAGGAGGATGTGTGCCTGTGGGACAAAAATACAGGTACTACTTGGGACTCGCCTGCTCGATTTGACTGGTCAATCATGGGCTGTACTATTCTTCTTCTGGCATTAATAAACCTGAAACAGAACAGAGAAGTCCAGTTATCAGACTCTGTTTCTGTGCTCTGTGAACTGAGAAGCACAGAATACAGTCAAATCTCTTCTGAAAATTATCTTTTCAACTTTAAGGTGATTTTCCCTTTCAGTGTTCAAAAACAGTTGACTGGGTAATCTCCATCGTCACTCTGTAGTCAACTCCAAGCCAACTTGCTAAAAGAGTTCAGGGAGGGAAAAAAGTTCTCCATGAGAAAGCTTCTATTAATTTGAAATTGTTCTTCTACTTCCTGAACAAGTAGGAATCTGGTTAAAGTTCACAGGCTGGAGGACTTTCCCCTTTTCCCTAGACTCCCTGTGATAGGGAGAGCCAGCTTCCCCTTGCAGCTGGTCATAAATGGAGACCAGGCTCTAGCACTCGGCTTTCACAAGGTATTGTTAGGTCAGCAAAGCCATCAATTAGGCTGTCTGAAGTTTTATCACCAACACAGCAGTAATAAGTGCTGGCCAGAAAGACTTCTGCTCTTCGGCAACTCCTGCAGTTTAAGCCTGTAAAGTTAGGGGTCATTCAGAGGTCAGTGCCAGCTGGGGGCGGCTTTTCTAGCCTAAGCTGGGACACCCAGGGCAGAGGATAAGGTAACTGCCAACCATAAACCCAGCCACCTTTCAACCCACTAGAAAGACAGAGCTTCAGGTACACATGGTTGATATTAGAGCCCAAGAAACGTTTGCAAATCAGGTGGTGGCTGAATCGAAGGAATGCAAAGGAGAAGCAGTTATTTCATCTAAGAAGCCTGGATCTAATTTTGTTGGAAATCCAAAAATAAGTGCCTACTTCATGTTACTTTAATGTTTAATAATGCCCATCAAATATTCATGTACAAACAGAGTAAGATGATAAGAAATCTCCTTTATTTCTCCAAATTTAATAAAAACGAAACAATTTTCCACCATTTGTGAGTTACCTTTGTCCCTGTGCACTTAACGACACGTATTCCCCACATATTTGAGCTCATGCACAGGATTCACTGGCCACGCATTTTGGAGGAGCAGGGAGCATCCAGCTAGCTTTTCCTTAAGAATATACCCATTGACAACATCTGTCAGTATTTCCAGTTTCATATCTTAAGCATAGGGGGACTTCATGATTAATGAGTCCACCTGGGGCCAGAGGCAGGAACTGAAAACTCATTCTTTGAAATTAGCCAGAAAAATTCTAGCGCGTGCTGGCAGCTCTGCTTTCTGGGGAAGCTGAAGTCCCTTTGGAGGAGGACAGTTAGGCCTCCTGTGAGCACTCCTGTGGGAATACAATTAGGGTGAGGAATAATAGCCGGGAGAAAACCAAAGGAGTCTTTTGCAAATGGTGTTTGCTTGCAAAACAATGGACTTCTTCATTACTTAAAAAAGTATAGATCAGTTGTCAAAAAAGAAAGTGACCAGCTACAGATGAAAACAAAAGGAGAGTTGAAATTGCATCTTTCTTCCCACCTGCCACCTGAAGTGTTGCTGAGGAATATCTGACCAGATCACAAAGACTTCCAGAAACATCCCTCCAATCAGAAAAAGAACTGAATCACCTACTCTTTCCCCACCACTTTTACTGCAACCAAAGAGGACTGACCTGGTATTTCCACCCCAGGAACTCTTTTTATCAGCTCACCTTAAAACCAGCAGAGATGCTCAGGAGAGTCAGAGAAGGCTCTTCTTGAAGTTTCTAACGGAGGACACACTTGGCAGGGGTTTTACCTCTCTTTATGTGCTACTTATCCCGGTTTTTGTATTTTGTGTGTGTGTTGTTTTTTTTTTTGTTTCTTTCCCTGCACCACCTCCATAGGCCAACTCTTTAGGTAAAACGAATTGCTATTTTTTCCCTCTTTAATTTCACCCTTTTACTCTTTTATTCTTTACATCTGGAGGTTGTTCCCTTATTTATGTCTCTCTCTCCAGTTCCCCCAAACACTCCCTTACTCACAGAGCTGCAAGGCATCATGGTTCTTAGTTCTCAGCAGGAGAACTCCACACTGTCTTCAAACAAATAATTACGGGGAAGGTTAGAGGTTCACTCAAAGGTCATTTCTTTGGATACTCGTCAGAATGTTTACATTAGTAAAAACGGGGTCCGCTCAAAAGGTTGTTCAATGGGGGATACACAACAATGCAGAACATTAAAAAAGCATTCTGTGTGCTAGCAGGTCTTTATAGAAGCGCTGAACTTGGAAATGCCACTCCAGTATAACATTTTCAACTAGTTACCATGGCATGGACTGGATGTTCACTAGCAGTTATGGCAATGGCCTTTCTTTGCCCACTTCTCCTAAGCAAATATGAATAGAAGCCTCTGAAGGTTTTCACTAGATCCTTTTACAAAGGGTCATAGAGATTTTGCTTTTTTCACTTGGGCACCATTTAGCCTCTCTGGATTTTTGTTCTCAAACAATGTTTTTGATCCATAGTGCTATTTCTTGCCAGATTCATAATTCTACCACATTCTTTCAAATCACACAGAGTTTTAAAAACATATGGGCCCCAAATTTTCAGAAATCTCTTAACATACAACTCCTGCCAATTGTCAATTCCCCTGATCTTGGGATATTTTATTAACATCATAGATGTTACTATGAAAATTAACAATTAATGAGTTGACTGTTAGTAAACCCTGACATTAAAAAATGAAATTACCACCTCCTACCAGTACTGATGACCCAGAGGCCACTTTTAGAAAATCCACTGACATACATAACATGGAGGCATTTAAATTATAGGCTAGAGCAAATCCAACTAAGAATAATTTTTCTTTCTTTAATATTTCTAAGGTAAAATTTCCATATATGGTCTTTTCTCAAAACTGCATGAAATAATTTTTTTCCACATTTTCTAATCTATATTTTTTAAAATGACCTTTTTCAGTGCTCAAGTAGTAAATGGAATATCAAGCGTTGATTCTACTTAAAATGTGAAGAATCTAAGTTGAAAATCAACTCATCTTTAGTCTTTCAAGGTTCAGGCTCCATTCATATGGAAAAACGTAACTTGCTGGTTCAATGATAAAAGACTTGTCTTAAAAAGACTCAAAAGGTTCCGTGGATATTAAATGGGTCTTATAAAATAACATTTTGATGAGTTAAGTGTAAATGAATCAGACACATATGGATTAAGTTATCCTTGAATTTCACACGGGTTTAAAAAATAAGGGGAAAAGAGGGTCTTGGCAAAAAACATTTTGGACTTTGCCAAACCCAAAACATTTGAAAAATTGCTGAAGACATCCAACTAACCAAAATGCAGCAAGCTGCACCCAACTTTAATGAAAACCCCCACAAGTTATTTCCAATCCAAAGACTGTTAGGTTTTTGCTCTGTATCTGATATTAAAAAATTCTCTAAGTTTTAATGTCATACCAGAATGATTCTGAAGTTACAGACATATAATATACTTCTCTATTGGTATAAACAATTTAACCCTAAGTTACAAAGTCTTCTTCAATATTAAACAGTTCTTAAAAAACATTCTGAGTTTTTTACAACTTGTCCATAAAATATGCCAGTAAGCTTAGTGTGTACCTTTATCTAGATTTCACTTAGAAAAAAAATTTTCATTCGCCTCATTGTGCCTTTTTTTAAAAGGCTACAGATAATTTCATTAGTGACCTTAGGGAATGAGTACCCTAAAGAGCACTAGTTCCATTGATTTGTATTGAACACAAAGTTAGTATCCAGGCTCATACAAAAGCTTGGGAGAGTATCTACTAAGACTATCATCTACTTTTTCTCTAAATTTTACTTAAGTAGAAAATACATGAGTATGCGTGATCCTTAAAAGTTATATACTAAGACTGTTAGTTTAAAAATAACTTAATTATAGAAATAAATTCAATGACGTTCCAAAAATCATAATGCCTTTCTGAGTCAACTCAGAGATGAAAAAAGAATACATTAAAACAAATAAATCCAAGGTAGCAAATATCACTGAAATTTCATCTTACTGCTTTGCTGAAGAGCTGTTTCCCAGAGACCTCTCCTGCCGCCAGAAAGTCTAAACTCTGTAGCTTTGCATACTTTTCTACAACTGAACTCTGACCATCATGATTTTTATTTTCAAAACTTTTTACTCCAAAGCGTAGTTCAGATTGATAGAAGTAGATTTAGGTGCCATTCCTGTTTGTTATTGGTTTCTTTCCTTTATTCCTTTCTTTCTCTGCCCCACCTCCCCTTTTTAAGTGGCTGATAAATCCCTTCTTTCTGGTTCACTAACTTCATGCCACACCTGGTAACTAACTCCTTTTGGAAGCATTCCTTTTGTTAGAAAGTGCAGGACTCCATGGAGTTACCTGAAAAGCCGGCATCTCTGAACACTCTGAGGAGGAATCAAGAATAGCCGGAATTGAAGCTTTTGCACGGATTGCTTTGGGCAAGGAAGGGGGCTGAACTGTTGATGAGGGATCAGATCAATTGGGGAAAGGGGTCGTAGGTAGCTCAGTGACTGGGGACCTGTTAAAACATGAAAAGTCCCTGCTTCCCTACTGTCCCCAGCCCTGGGACCCATCAGCCACAGTGCTCACTCACAATGCTTGCTCCTGGCTGGTGTTTCAAACGATGAAACTTCAGCCTTGGCAAGTCACTTATCAAATTTCTCCATTGTTTCTTACTTTACAAAAAGAAAGTAAGTATTTCTGTGTGCTGTGGTTATGGCTAAGACTAGGATTTTCTCAGTAAGATACATTAAAATGGTTACATCAGTGAATTAAGCAAGTTTAATGCCTCTGAAGGTATACTTGGGCACGCAAATGATGCAGTCATGTCGCAAATCTAAGTTTTCCACTGGTGACCAGATAACGTTTTTCACAGACAATTGTGAGCAAAGTAGGGTAAATGAATGAGATTCATATGCTACTTAGGGACAGATTCATGCATAATAATTAATTCCCCTAAGCAATAGCTTGATTTATAATTTGATAGAATACTAGCGTTGTCTACACCTTTAAAAACACATGAATTAAATACTAATAAATTTATAATATAAAAACATGATGTTAGTCTGGAATCACAAACATTTTGTACCTTTATGAATATGGCTTGAATAGTGGAGTGTTCATGCTGACATAAAACACCCTGGGCAAAATTATCAAGGAGGTGATGCTTATCCTTGACTGCCTTCTACTGAGTCCTTTCAGTATTCTTACTGTCATCTAATTATTCGCTAAAGTTACAAGGGCTCATGTAGGTTCTTTACTAAAATATTCTACTTTGAGCATGCCCTTCTCAATTATTGTTGCATATTCCATACTTATGCATAGAGCAACATGCTGAAGAGCATGGGCTCATGTTCTCTGTCCTTTATTTGCTGTGTGAATTTGGACAATTCTTTTTTTTTTTTTTTTTGAGACGGAGTTTTGCTCTTATTACCCAGGCTGGAGTGCAATGGCGCCATCTCGGCTCACCACAACCTCCACCTCCTGGGTTCAAGCAATTCTCCTGCCTGAGCCTCCTGAGCAGCTGGGACTACAGGCTGCACCACCATGCCCAGCTAATTTTTGTATTTTTAGTAGAGACGGGGTTTCACCATGTTGACCAGGATGGTCTCGATCTCTTGACCTAGTGATCCACCCGCCTCGGTCTCCCAAAGTGCTGGGATTATAGGCGTGGGCCACTGCGCCTGGCCTGGACAATTCTTCTTAACTCTCCCAAGCTTGACTCTGTTTCCTATCTAAACTGGGTGGTTTTGAGGATTGAGAGAATTTCTATGTGCAAAATCCTTAGCACAATGCCTGGCACAGAGTAAATTCATTAAATGTTAGCTTACAGTCCAAATGCACCTATCCAATGTGTATAAGTAATTCTGTTCTCTCACAGATACTAATTAGGAATCAGTGGGTGGCTATTACACAAATCTATGCTGGATTGGCAACAGGATGAAAATGTGTTGTACTCCTGCAAGTAGCATGTGTCCATATTGCAGGATCTTTCTAAAAATCGGAGTTTAATCCAAATGTACAATGCTATGGTGGAGATCTCAGACACTGGGGCAGGCATCTGCCTGCTGGGGTGGGAGGTGGACAGTGGAGTGAGCTCTTTTGGAATCCACTCTCTCTATGGTTCTCTAGACCCTTGCTACTTCAAGTGTGTGCCATGGACCAGTAGCAACATCACCTTTGAGCTTGTTAGACATGCAGAAGTACATTACAGTCTCCATTCCTGTGCTAATGAATCTGAATCTACATTTTAAAAGATCTCCAAGGGATCTATGCACATTTAAGTATGAGAATCCTTGCTCTAGATCACATATCAAATTCTAGTACCTTGCCCAAGAAAAGAAACTTGCAAAGATCAGGTTTTAATTGTGAATCTCAGCTGCAAAAAATGCACATAATCTTCTCTTTAGGTATCTCAGATCTAAACAGTCTTTTACTTACTTTCTTTGGGCAATATAAACACTTTATAATAATTTAATTTATTGTACTCCATCTGTACCTCTTAAAGGAAAAGTTGGGCCAGTAAAATGTTTTTGTGAAGACTGTTAACAGAGGCTATCTCTCAGGCATGGATAGGAGAAGAGTGGTACATTTCTATCTTTTGTTTCCAAATAATTCTGCACTGTTAGAGTTTTATTAATAAGTATAATTATTTTCATATTTAAAAGAATTTGTAAAGATGATCGAGAAAATTTGGCATCTTATTTGACTGAAGTTTATACAGGTAACAGTAGGGACCCTTTAATTAAAATATTTGAGAAATTTCCTCTCAGATAGGGAATTATCTTTTATTTCCTTTATAATATTGAACAAGAGTAAACACTGTTCCATGAATATAATCACACCTGATGGCATGTAACAAAACATCCCAGCAGGTTATGATTTTGAAGCACTGTTACTCTTACAGAATGCCATCAGATTATTCATATGTAGCTATTTATCATGCACTATAAAAGTGATCTTTCAAAGCTAGTTGAAAGCAAGGAAGGAGAAAACACTCAAACTTCCTTAGCTATTCATATCTAGGATCTATCCTCTTAAAGATAAAATCCTAAGTCAATAGACATAAGTTGTAGTATATTACCTCATCCTGTACATGATTTATTGCAGATGGAAGTCAACTAGAAACTGAATTACTTTGAAAGTTTTACTACTGACATTAAAATTCCAGATCTGGATACCTATACACCTTATAGTGCTTCTGAAAACAACTTTTTGCAGACACAGAAGGTACACCTACAACTTTATTTAACTCTATCGACATAAAAAACAGGCACAATCATTTTCAAAACGACTAATTTCCAATTAGCTATTCATGTATGTGAACACTGTAGCCTGACCGGGCTTTGGAAATCAACCAGTCACTGCACAATCAGTTGCCTACATTCTTAGCCCATTCCCATTATGTTCCTAATCATTTTACTAATTCACTTTAAGAGGAGAAGATCCCAACAAATCTTGTATCATTTCAGCTTTCATGATCACCTTTGATTGAAGAATTAATTCTCTATCTTACTTCTCAATGGAAACCACCTACGCATTAACTGGTCAAAAATGCACCAAGCTGTTTAGCAATTATGTATTCGATATGTTTGAAGATATCAAGGTGAACTCACATGCCCTGTGCTATGGATATGTCTCTGATTAGCTTGTCATCTGCTCAGAAGAAGATGTAGGCTGATTCTCCCATACAGTCTAGCAGGCCAGCTGTTAGCTGCCTGTCAAGCCCTCAAGTGGACAAGTAGTCCAGGAGCAAAAATGTCACTCCTTTGATCTGGCAAGGAGCAGCTGCTGATTTATAGAGTAGGACTTTGTTCTTCCGTTCTATTTTACTTTCTTTCCTAAGGCAGAACCACAAAATCCAGGAGAAAAAAAAAAGTGCCTTTCCCAGCAACATCAACAAGCTCTGACAACTGCAACAGGGTTTTTCTTGGCCCTAACAAAGCTCTCAGGCATCTCCTTTGACGCTCACCTTTCCCCGTCCCCTTCCTCCCACCCCCACCATTTTTTGCAATGCAGTAGTTATTGTTTAATTCAGCTTCTGTAAATGGAATGGACTGTGGCCAGCAAGCCTGGGGCATAAACACACCTGTATGAAAGAAGCCTTATGTAGCAACCATCTACAAGGAAGCTCGCATGAACCACGCGCTCCTGAGTTCAGAAAGAATGGTCCATTTTTTCTGACAGCAAATTTTACCCTAAGTGAGTTTCTATTTTCGGTGCCACCAACCTATGATGACCACATTTGAACTGCTTCCTCTCCAATGGCATTACACCCTTTAAATCAAAGAGATAAAAGGATTAGATTTTCTTTTTTTTAATCTGTGAGCAAACAGATCCATCAAAAATGTTTATCCACTGCCTGTAATATCAATCATTGAGAGCTGGGTAAACGTCCAGAAAGGCTTTAGCAAATGCATTATCAAAGATGCCATAATGTTGATTTCATTACCACTGATTTATGTTGACATGACTTTCCCTGAGTAACTTATAAGGGATAAAAAAATCAACGACAAAATCTATATAAGACACGTGCATTGTCTTGCTAAGAATTAAACTGGTTCCAAATGCATAATCCTGTTCTCAACAGATAAATCTGTCAGGCTAGAGATGCCCTATCAACCAAGTGGGACATGCAATAATGCTTTGAGATATACTGTGAGCAGTCATCAGCCGCATGTATGTATATATATATGTATGTGTATTGTGTGTGTGCACATGTACATGTATGGAAACACACACACACACACACGGTTATCAATTCTTGGATATTTAGACATATTACTGCATAGATCAAGGATAGGAATTTTGTGGGGGGTGGGAATGCCAAAAACAGGAGAAAAGAATGGCTGTTAAACATCCTCACTGCTATTTATACTCAATCATGCCATGTGCTAGTGTTTGCCCCCTTCCCCTCTATCTAGTGGGAACACAGATTTTTCTCACCCTCATTTCTTGCTTTACCTATATCACCCTTTGGCCAATAAAAAGTTACTAAGCACCTAGATCCTCAATGTTCACAGAATTGCATTCATAGATGCTTTCTCTAGGGGTGTGTGTGTGTGTTTCCCAGTGAGAGACTGGGTTTGGCAGAGGAAGAGGCTGGAAGGGAAAGCTAGATATCATGGAGCAGATATAATGTGAGGCTCATTTTCATCCTGTTTTAATCCTAAAAAAATTAGACTGAATAATTTTTAAGGTCCATAGTAATCTATACATGTGTCACACATTGGTAAATCTTCCATATTCAAAACTTGACACAAATTTAATGACAGAATATAAGTTATATAGAAAATTATAAATAATCCATACATATATAGTTAGATGAGTTTCTTTCTCTCTATATATAAAAATGCAGGTTATGTCATTAAAGATTTTTATTTTTCACACCCACAGAAACAAACTGAAAATCACAATTGGAGAGCACATAAATAATTACAAACCAACATAGCCCATAGTCAGTAAATTAGTGTCATGAGGGCAATTAAAGAAGGTAAAGATAAAGATTAATCTCAAATTGTTGGAGGAGAGCTGAACCAGATTAAAAGGCCGTGGAAAATTGAAAGAAAAGAAAATAAGGGAATGGCATGCTCTAAAGCACCAGTGCAGACCAGGGCCGATTTTGTGTAAAGGGAGGATGAAGGAATTGAACTCCGACTGGCTCCCAGCTTCCATCTTGAAAACACGGCTATGATTAACAAGCAAGCTGGTGGAGGTTCTTGAGTGATAAATTGAATCCTTGAGATTCCTGAATGGTAGAATGATCAAATATGGTGTTTGAGGAAGATCTTTCCAATAATTATGTATAGGATGAACTGAACTGATGAGAGAGAATCTAGAAGCTGGGAAGATAGAAAGTTCTTGTTGAATCCAGGCAGAAGAGGGAAATAACATGAGCTCTGATTGACGTAGTAGAAATGAAAAAGGATATTTGGTTGGGAGAACGGCTGATGAATTGTACTTAGATGAAAAAGGAGAGATACAAATATAAAAGATATTAAGAGGATAAGTCTGAGAATTTATGTTTGGTATGTTATGGTGTACAGTTGATGAAAATTGGAAATTGATGAGAAAATCCTATTTGTTGTGGTGGAAACAGGCAAATTCAATTTTTCAAATGTTACCTTTGGTTTGACAATAGGACTTTCAGGCTGAGAAATATGGGAGCCACTCAAGAAAAAGAACGAGGACGAAAGAAGAGCAAAAGGTAGTGACTTTACTTCAAACCTCTAATTACTTCGTATTTTCCAAGCTACATGAATATTCCAGCGCTGCAGCAGTACATGGGATAAACTGCCTGGCTACCTCCAAAAAAATTACTTCCTTCCTCTTCCAAATTATCCTGTAAATTTTAGAAAGTTCTTGATCTGCTCTTGATTGGCCAAGTCAATTGTCAGTAAAAATGTCTGTTGTGGTCAAGGCCTTGTTTCTAATAGGTCCAATTCACTTTTTCTTTACATTTTGAGTTAATCTGTGCTACTCGATTTAAAGGCCGATGATAATTACTTACATGTTACACTCGGTGTTGCTACACAAGTTATGTTCCACTCCTTGCTAGTTTAGTAATGGAACTTATTAGAGAGTTTTAAAAAAGGGAAAAGGAAAATGAAATATATATATATATATATATATATATATATATATATATATATATATGACTATGTGTTTCTAAGCATAAATCAAACAAGGGTGGGTTTCATCTAGGTAGTGACAACTATTTAGAAGAGAATTGATAGGACAAACTGTTACATTTAAAAGGGGCTCCATTAAGTGTGATGGCTTCCAAATTGTGTCCTCCTTTCAAACCATATTTTTCTTTTTAAATGGGCTTTTAAGGTGAAAAATATAGCACTTCACCCAAAATGGTGTGGAAACAAATGGTTCTCAAGTCTCTATTCTTCAACTCAGGCCAAACCACCCCAACACACCGGCAATCCAAAGCCACTTGGAGGGAAGGTGTTATGCATGTGAATGTCCCCGTGGGCCTTTCATTTGTCTGGGGAGCTCTTTTTTCTAAAGCAGCAGGGGATACTTCAGAAGACCAGCTTGGCATACCAGAAGTGTTTGGATGTACCAGGCTCTTATGCTCCTCTCAATTCTCCTGCTGGTTTAAAAGAAAGGATGTGGCAGAGGACACATTCAGAAGGTGGCAACATTCTTAGGGCCCTTTATCAATACCATGGCTTTCTTTAAATTGTAGCTTGGTCTCTTGTTTGAGAGGCTGAGATTTTAGCACTTTTAAAGGGAACCATAAGTGAGAAATCTCCTAGGTGTTAAACTTTAGAGTGGCTTCAACCCAAAATATGAAAAAATGAGATTAAAACACAGAAAGTCAAGTAATATTAAGAAAAAGATCCAACAAACAAAATATCATAAATATGCATATGTATATTCTTGCTGTTTAAACTAAATGCTATTTAACCAGTTTATACTGGCATCTAGTAAAGGTGCCAATGGGGGAAAAAATTAAAGATCTAAACAATTTTAAACGTCACTTTAAATAAATTATAGTTCTAACAGCTACACATCTAACAATAATCTTTAAAAATTATTAAAACATGTCAGAAAGCAAAAAAAATCTATCCATGAATATATGACTTAATATCCTCACATTTATGATGTTCACACATCAAAGACCAAATTTCAAATAAAATTTCCTGACTGCCTTTTCTTAATGACAAATTAAACATCTTTTACTTTGATTTGACAGCCAGGTAGCATTCTGTATCTTCTCCAGAGATGTTATATGCAGTCTTTCCAATGTGACGGTATTATTACCCACAAAATTTTTAGCATCATCCTGTAATCATAAAAGACATAAAATATATCTTTATAAACCACAAGAGACCTAGCAAACCAGCAGTTATGCCACATCTGCTTTAGTCCTTAAATATTTTAGCTTTAGAGGGTTAGTTAGTGGATTTTTTTCCCCTGATTTGCTGAGAAATAGAGACATCAACCTTTGATTCTGACATCATACATAAAGGTATAATCTGTAATAGACAAAAAAGCAAACACATCGTACTGCAATTTGAAAGAATTTTTACAGCATATTCAGATTTCACATCTCCTATCAGAATTTCCTAAAGTGGTCTAACTTAACTTTTAGAAATAGAAATGATGGCATTTGAAGTATTTCCACTTTCACAATACAGATAAAGTAACATCACTATCACAAAATAACTTGGCCAGGCACAGTGGCTCACGCCTATAATCCCAGCACTTTGGGAAGTTGAGGAGTGCAGATTACCTGAGATCAGGAGTTTGAGACCAGCCTGACCAACATGGAGAAATCCCATCTCTACTAAAAATACAAAAAAAAAAAAAAAAAAAAAAAGAGAGCCGGGCTTGGTGGAACATGCCTGTAATCTCAGCTACTAGGGAGGCTGAGATGGGAGAATTGCTTGAACCCAGAGCAGAGCTTGTGGTGAGCCAATATCACACCATTGTACTCCAGCCCGGGCAACAAGAGTGACTCTTGTCTCAAGAAAACAGAAAACAATAAAACCCTTAATTTAGTACTTGGTTTAACTGCCACAGATTCTTTGGAGTTGGGTAATATATAAATAAACAAAAAGGCAATTAATAAGTTTAAAGTTAATGTGCGAACTAACTAGGGCCACACTGTTCCTTTGGTCTGGGCTGGGCTTTCTGTGACGGACATCTGGTTAACATGCCCTTCAAAGTGCTTATCACAGAAATCTCTTTGAGGTCATTTCCCTGGTTTCAAAGTCTGATTAAAAAGCACTTCCTCAGTGGCACTCAGGTAACATGCCCAACACGTATTTATTCACAATTGTGGTTTACTTGTCTGACTTTCCTACTAGATAGCCTTAGGGAGCAAGGGCCACATCTTAAATTTTATTATTAACACTGTGTCAGGCATATAGTACACCCTCAGTAAAATGTTTGCAAGTGAATAAACGAGTGAATGAAAACAGAGTTCTTTCATCTCGCATACAGTACATTCTCAATAAAATGTTTGTGAGTGAATAACTAAATGAGTGAATAAAAATAGGGTTCCTTCATCTTGGATATAAATTAGAATTGAGAATAAAAGAGCCCTGAGTTTAAGCATTTTCTTGTTCTCATTTTATAAGAGGCATAGCTGAATGCTTGATGAAATGATTTGCCCCAGAGAGAGACATAACTAAGATGGGAAATAACTCTGGCTTTCTGGCTCTGGTCTAGTTATTTTCGTACTCACAAATAAGATACAGACAAGAGGTATTAGTTAAAGGCACAAATCTATCTGGGCATTAAAAGGCCAGGTAAATCATGGGTGCAGATGTAATGCAGGAAAAGGATCTGCCTTGGAAGAAATTAGGCCTCTGGCTTTTCTAGGCTGTCAGGCAATACGCGCAGTATAGGACATAGCTGTACTGGGGATAAGGGCAGTTGACTCAAGTGGAGAGGACTGATAACTGAGGTAAATGAGGTGTTATGAGTGTGTAGGGGGGTGCCTGTGGGTAGGTGGGAGGGTGTGGGTATGTGTGGGTGTGTTGGGAGACAGGGATAGAGAACAGAAAGTGAAGGAGGAAGATTTGTGAGACTGAGAAAGGAAAGGAGAAATAGAGGCACTTGGGAGGCCAAGGCGGGAAGATTGCTTGAGCCCAGTAGTTTGAGGCCAGCCTGGACAACATGATGTAGCCCATCTCTACGAAAACCTTAAAACATTAGTCGGGCATGGTGCCATGCCTTCCAGCTACTCAGGAGGCTGATGTGGGAGGATGGCTTGAGACCAGGAAGTGGAGGCTGCAGTGAGCCGAGACAGTGCCTGCCACTCCACCCCAGCCCAGGCAACAGAGCCAGAACTTGTCTCAAAACAAAAACAAACAAAAACAAAAAGCTTTTAAAAATATTTTTTGCTGATATCTTTGTAAGGACATTTTGCTCCCAAATGTGCTCTGAGGAACTCTAGTATCAATAGGTATTTCTCCAGAATAGGGGCCTAGGTCAAATAAATATGGGGAAAACAAACGGGAAGGTAAACAAAGGGAAGTCACTTTCTCTGCTGCACGTTGTGCCACAGCCTTTAACAGACTGATGTAGATTATGAATCTCTAAGAGAAGGTGATGTTACAAATTAATTCCTGACTCTAGTTGTTGACATTTTGAGGGGCACTAGGGTTCCAAGGATTTTAAAGAAGAAAATGAAGCGGTTTCCTAATTTTTAACGTAAATTCTATTTTTAAGCCTTTTATCAACTTTAAAATTGGCTTTCTTTCCATCTTTAGGTTTCGCCAAGTCAGACTCAGCCATGCAGAACGAAGTGTAGGGCTGTTTTACATCTAACCTGTTCACAATTCCACCTCCCAAGATTATGATAAATCATGAGTACCCCATGGCTACCCCACACAGATACCTTGACCCCTAAAATGTGCTGGCTGCAAAGGTTCTTCAGAACTTTTCTATCTCAAAGTTAATTTGATAATTAGGGAATTATATTAGGCCTGAATGTTTTCTCTACTTTTTCCTTTCCTTACTTTTCTCATATTTTTCGTACTCGATATTTTTAAAAAAAAAAAAAAATTACTGAGTATTTTGCTGTGCCTAAAATGTCTGCTTCAAAATAGCTGTTCAAAATGGAAGAATAATCTTAAGAATAAAATGTGTGTGTATGTGCATATGTATATGTATATGTATATATATGTCTCAAAAAAAATGCAAAACAAAAAGCTTTTTAAAACTATTTTTATGTGTAATGTGTAATATATACACATAAATACATACATATATCTTTTCAATATCTTCTGGATCTTATATTAATGAGAACTGTGACTGTGCTGTGTGTGGCATGTCTATTACATGGGTTGGAGGCACATGCATGCAGAGGGCAGGAGAAGTTGGGGACAATGTTAAGAGGAAGCAGAAATGAGAAGAGGAAAGAGACAGGAAAAGAGGGAGTGCTGCTTTAGATAATGCCTATCAATGTACATCAAATGCTCCCAATCAATTCTACTTTCTTGTTTACAGAGCTTACAAGTACAAAATCAGCTTTTACTTATAACTGTGTTAAACACCACCTGCCTGCCCTCTGCACCTCGCTGTCCCGAGATGAGGTCAGCCCGGTGAAGGGCTCTGGTTCTATAAGCAATCCTGTCATTCAGGCTAACAGCAGTGATTCACTCACAGGAGGCAAAAATGACTCAATTGTTGGGCTTATTGACTCCAGGGAGCACAGCTACTCTATTATTACCATGGAGTGCAAACACCCTGAGCTCTGTTTTGGTCCACTTAAAATTACTATTTGCTGTGAAGAATTGGCAAAGCAATTCTTAAAATGATGGGGGTGAAAGTCAGGCAAGCACCATTACAGGCTTTTCCTTCTGTTTAAGCAGAAGTAAGCGGTACAGCACTCGTTCTGAGCCTGACCCACTTATTTAACCTTTTATTCACTTTGTTGTATTAACATATATTAACTGGCTATATAAGCCCTAGGGGGGGGAAAAAACCTCATGACCAAATTATGGTTCCATTTTCATGGGTAACCTCTCCTTGGGTGGAAATTAAACCCCAATATAAATACATTTTGGGTCCATATGAAATTGAGGAGAAACGCGAGAAAACAAATGCCGAACAACAGTCCTGCAAAGACCACAGCACCATGGAGTGGCTGGGTAAATTACACACAAGAGGGACTATTGCAAAAAACCAAATAAATTTAATTAAATAAGTTACAAAATTATTTTCCCATCTCTTATCTACTCCCCTTGGTTAATATCCATGACATACTGATGTTGCATAATTGCTCTTATGGAACGCTGCAGCTCAGAGCCGTAATGAGCTGCCTCTGCACAAAGGCAGCAAAAGTGGTTTCCCTACAGAGTTATCTTCTCAATTATTTATACTTGCAACACTTTCACATAATGGCAGTTTTAAAATCAAACAAACAAAGCAAACCGTACAATAAAGGAAGGAGGCAAGAAGGTGCAGGGACCTTTTCCTTTCTTTTTTGAACACCAGAAGGGATGGGCAAGCCACACAAAGTCACTGAATTTGCTTCCTGGAAAAGTCTCAGGGGCCTTGCCACCAGGCGACATCAAAGCATTTGGAGATTGCCACCTTGGTGAGGGATTAAACATGCTCTGCATACCTGCTTTGCTTTTAATCTGTCATATCTAAATATATAAAGGAATGCAAACTTTATTTCTTCCGTTTGTAAGTTTGCCTTTGAAAATTCCCAATCAGAAGACTTGCTACTCACCCCTACTCCTGAAAAAAAAAAAAAAGGGTGCTAAACTGTCAAAGTAATGTCAGTGTAAACAGAAAATGGTGGTGTGTGCTGTACCCGTCCCTCAGGCTGTGGAAGGGCTTGTAGGTTTTTAACGCTGCTTGTCGCCACTGTCCACACCTGCCTTTGGTTAATCACTCAAAAACTTACATACAGGAGAAGAAAAGCTGCTTGGCAGTTATACCACATATGGGCATACAAAATAACATAAAGGGTATATTTAAATACTAAGGCAGAACTACAGTGTTATTTCTAATATTTAAATTTGGTATACATTTGGAATGAGCTGCTTACTGCTACCATCCAACTCAGACTTACTTGGTTCTTAGCACCTAGCTCAGTCTCCTGTTTAGAGTAGCTGCTCAATTAATGTTAGCTATTAATTTTCCCATCTCTTATCTACTCTATAGATGTTTTCAAGTTAATCTATAGATGTGGTTAAGGATTATATTTCTATATTTAAAAAAATTAAAAGTGAAATTTGGATCAGACACACGTATTTTGGACCTTCATAAAATTACTACTTAGATTCTTCATTAAACAAGCATAGATTTTGGCCTTTAGAAAATAGTTAACAGCCTCGACTTAAACAGGTATTCCACATTAATTAATAGCCACACTCATATATACCTGTGATTTAAGATATTCATTAACAATGACAATGAAACAAAGCTTTTATATCACCTACTAGCCATTTTCAAATAATAAAATGTTAAAGCAACTATTTCCTTATAATCTTAGGGGAAAGATTATAGAGACAGTGAAAAAGTAATTTTAAAAACATCAAAACTGGCCAGGTGTGGAGGCTTATGCCTGTAATCCCAGCACTTTGGGAGGCCGAGGTGGGCAGATCACAAGGTCGGGAGTTCAAGACCAGCCAGGCCAACATAGTGAAACTCTGTCTCTACTACAAATACAAAAAATTAGCCGGGCTTGGTGGCGCGCACCTGTAATCCCAGCTACTTAGGAGACTGAGGCAGGAGAATCAGAGAATTGTGCCACTACACTCCAGCCTGGGCAACAATGCGAAACTCCATCTCAAAAAATAAAAACCCAAAACCTGAAAACTTACTTCTAACAATATGCCTACATGTGCATACATTGAATTTACACACATACACACCTGTTTTTCATAAATGTATCTTGTGACCTTAAATTCCACTTGACTTGCAACACCCAGAAAAAAAAAAAAAGCTTAAGGAGATTTTTTTCCCCTCAAGCACACAGATACTACTATGAAAGCTCAGAAGGAAAAAATATACACTGGGGAAAAGAACTCAGACCATGATCCATAGCCCAGCTGAGGTCAATGGGAGGGAAGCTCTTGGAACTGAGCTGGGATCCACCACCTTGTTTTGCTTTGCCCCAAGAATCGAACTAAACCGATATCATAATGTGTCCACTCGCTGCCACTTATAGTTGTTCTTAGCTATGGAGAGCTAGGAATGAGCCATAGTTTCTTGACCACTTCCCTTTCTTCCTGCCATCTTCACCTCCAAGGTCAAAGCGATTGGTGGTATGGTGGGATCTGAGGAGTTGACAACCTTGCAGTTATGGCCCCAATCATATTTATCAATATAAATTTACACTCCACTATTGGTCTCTGAGCAGCACCAGCCACCATCACTACTGAAGACGATCTTTCCGAGTATGTGCATGTGGTTATGAACTGGACAAAGGAAGTTGGAGGAGGGTTATCATGTCAAGAGAGTGCAGACAATAATAAGAAAACTCTTGTGCCAGAGTATTCAGGACACATCTTTGCTGTAGGCAGATATAAATCTGACTGAACTTTGGCATACTGCAAATATGTCCCATGACATGCATAACATACTTTCCAAAAATGTTAATGCAACAGCGGGTAAGTGATTAATCACTATGTGAAAGATTAAATATTGAGGTCTAGAAGAGAGTTGGGTGGTTTTTGTATTTTCAAAAATGGACAAGTTCTGGAGGGAGGTCTCAGTTTCTGACTTTTCCATTTGAAAAGTGCTCCCTCTGGCAGTAAAAACTGATGTAAAGGTTAGTAGAGGAAAGGGGGAAGTGACTTGATTCTGAGAGGCCTGGAGAATAAAACCAAAAGCTGAAGTGGAGCCAAGAGGGTGTGGCTTTCATCCCTGGAAGAGCTCCGGCTGATGGGAATGGCAGTTGCTATGAGTGGCTTGAGGGTAGTAAGATTATATGGCCCTCAATTCCCAAACGTGACAGAGTCATAAGAAACCTTAACCTCTATTTCTTTTTCCAGCTTTCCTCAACCGCAGCAACACACTCTTTCCTAGAAGGCTAGCCAATTAACCAAGCATTAAAAAAACCCACAAATCTATACCAATAGCTTTGCAGGACAAAAAGAAAGACGTGTGAAGTCAACACTTATAAACAACATAAACCAGGTTGTCCAGGAGCCAAATAAATTGAAATAGACTATGGCTGAAATAAAAACACAAACAAATAATCAGAAGAAACGACATCTCTCCTTTCCTCTAAGCATACATGTGCTTTTGCGTTTTAATTCACAGTGACAAGCCCTCAGCTTATCTGTGACTGGTGCAAATCTGATAAGGGGTTGGCGCGAATATACTGAGCCTAGTTTACGATTTGTTTTGCAACTTCCCTTCCCAGATAAACATAGTCCAACTTCTAAAAAACAAAAAGACAAACTTGTGTTTACTTGTCCTGTTCTTAAGATTTTTCTTTTTTTCTCCTTAATGTTCCCTCAGGATGCTGGCTTGAAACCTAGAAAAAGCTTGGATTTCAGCTTCAGTCTCCAAGGTATTCTGCTGTTCAACGGGGCCCTGTGCTTGGAGAGAAGCTCTCTACCTTGCTGATTTAATTAACAGGATTCCTTTCATTATTATGGGGATTTAGTTTCTTCTTGCCTTTCAGTGTTTGGGAAACACTGATTTATGTTTTATATTTTGAAGGAAAATTTATTGTTCTTTGACAGCTGAGGCTCTGTAAACCCCTGGCACCAAAGGGACCCCAGGGAGGTGTCACAGTTGCCTTGCCCTGCCCACCTATATGCTGTCATCTCAAGGGCTCCCTCCAGGATTGAGGAGAATCGTCAGCTGCTCAGTGCCCAACCCACTCCTCCTCCCACTGATCATTATGCCAGCAGGGGTTGGCACGTTCTCATTTATGAATGGTGGTATCACAGATTCATTTAAGTGAAGCAAACAGTCCATGAATCTGACCTGGATTTAATCTCTTGACTAAATAGAGCTCACTGAATCAAGTGCAAGAATGTGCTGTACTTATTATGATAACCATGGCCGAACCAAAATTCAGGGCAAATTTTGTAAATATGAGCATGGTTAGCAGGGCAGCAAAACAAAATATCTGAAGTTAGCACTATAGAAAATCTGGCATAGATGGTTATCATAGGACTATTGGGTTATCAATCTTCTAAACTACACAGTCCATCAAATTCTGACTTGAAGAAAAGGTAAAACACGTAGTGAAAACTCAGGAAGACTTTAATTAATGTATATTTCAGGTGAAAAATTTCAGGTGTCAGTTAATGCCCATAATTTTATTATATTAAAATTTCTTATTTTTCTTCTTCTTCTTCTTCTTCTTTTTTTTTTTGGTAAGAGACAGGGTCTCCCTTTTTGCTCAGGCTGAAGTGCAGTGGTGTGATCATAGCTCAATGCGTCCTCAAACTTCTGGGCTCAAGTAATCCTCCAGTCTCAGCCTCCCAGGTACCTAGAACTACAGGTATGCACTACCACACCTGGCTACTTTTGACACTTTTTTGTAGAGATGATATCTCACTATGTTGCCCAGGCTGGTCTCAACTCTTGGCCTCAAGCAGTCCTCCCACCTCAGCCTCTCAAACTGTTGAGATCATAGGTGTAAACCACTGCACACGGCCAACAAAATTTCCTTTTCTAAGAGAGCTTCATAGTTCATAACTTGCTTTTTTTTTTATTGAGCTAGATACTAAACTGAATGCATACACATATCCTCTTATTAAATTCTCACAAAAACCCTATGGAGTAGATAACATTATCAGCAACCCTATTTTCTGGTTGAGGAAACTGAGAATTAGCAAAATTTGATAATATGCCTAAGTTCACCAGTTACTCAATGACAAAATGGGAGTCAGATACACTCGTGCACACATGTGCACACACGCACATACATGCATGCATGTGAATGATTCGAGGCTAGAAATTAGGAATATTTAGTGTCGTTCTTGTTTTCTCAGGAGAGGCCTGCAGCTGAAAGACCTTCTGGGAACCGGCAGCAACCTGATCACAAGCTAGCTTAAACTCAACAGACTATTCTCTATTTCCCAGTCAGGTAGAGAAAGGGAACCAATTATTAGACCAGACATATAAAATGGAGCCTTGGAAATTACTTCCTCTCTAGAAAAGTTCTAGACCAGAACTTTTTACTTATCTAAATTTGAAACCCAGTAGGTTCTAAGGAAGAATACAGAAAAACATAGAATGTGCATAGAATTCTGTAGTGGTTAGCATTTTTAAAGCTTTCAAAATCAAGAGAAGTTAGTGTGGAAATGTGGTCCAGCTGGTGGAGAAAAAAACAAATAAAAGTAAGCCTCTACTCTGAACCTGATTCAACAGGTCCATGCTAATTTTCTCATTCATCAGTTCTGAAGTGTTATACATGAATTGTGCTTTTGAAATTTGAATTATCTTTGTTTACTCAGCCTGTCCATCAGGATTCATAAATGCAGACTGTAACTGCTCTAAAATTTCAGACTTCTTGAATTTTCCTATAAGGGAAATCCTCAACAGATTTCTATCTCCAGTCATACTCTAGGGAAACACCTGGGTAAAATGTCACCTAAGGGCACCAACTCATCATTGTACTGAACATAACCTAAAAGAGTTTCAGGGTCAATGACAGAGGGAAGCAAGAGAACACTTGAAGCAAATTAACACAATGGTGAGAAGTCCATACTAGAGATATGAGTAGGAATTCTTTACACACACAGAGATTTCAAAATGGTAGCCTCTCTTTGCTGATCTCATCTCTATTCCACCTACAAGGAATTTTCCCATTATCTCCCTTTAAATGATATTCTGGTTCCCCTGATTCATCTCCTTTCTCGTGTTAATAATGTTTGATTGCCTGCAGAAATTCTAGAAGTCAAAATTCTTGATCCCCTTTAATAAATATTTATTCAATGTCTGCTGCCTACTGGGCATTGCATCAAGGGCTTTAACAGGAAATAAATAAAGAAGAGACTGTTTAACAGTCCACATTTGTCAAATAAAAAAAGCACTAAAATTGGGATTAATTTCACATCTTAGAGATCTCTGAATTTAATTGGAGGAGCAAGACATACAGCTCTTAGCCCATCAAGTTTTGTGTGATGAGAGAGGCAGCACAATTTAATGAAGAGTATGGGATTTGGAAATCTGGGTTTGAACTCTGGCTATGCCACTTACTGTGTGGTTTTTGGACAAGTTCCTTAACCTTTCTGTGTCTTAATCTCCTCAAATGTAAAATGAGAATGATTTATATAGTCTACTTCAAAGACTTGACCTGAGGATGAAATGCGAAGTCCAATTTTTACTGCAAAGACATCAGAATACCATGTGAGAATTACAAGAAAACATATTTAAATAATTCTACAAATAAATGTTAATGCTTACAATCCTACATGGATGAAGAAGATTTAGTCTTGCTCTTGGAAAGCTTGGAGTTTAACGGTAAAGAGATGACCATGAAATAAGATGAAAGAGTCTCAATGTCAGAAGAGTGGTTATTCGTGTGCAGAAAAGGTGGAGATAACCTGGGGGAGAAGGGGAGGAGGAGAGGAGGCTTTGTGCCCTTCCTTGAAGGATTCTGACAGGAGAGAATGGGAAGGATAGAAGGAGAGAGAACATACCAGATAGAGAAAACTACTTAAGCAAATGTACAGATAGAGCAAGTAATCCTAGTCATATGCTTCGTACGAAAGGTATTGGACTGAAGTTAGGAGATAAGTTAGGTAAGTTTGAGTCCGGCTGGTGCAGTTTCTTAGCTATGTGACCTCTCTGCCTCACCGTTTGTCATCGGTAGAATGGAGATGATACCTACCTCGTAACTGTAGAGATCAACGATTTTAGGCCAGGCCCATTGGCTCATGCCTATAATGCCAGCACTTTGGGAGGCCTAGAGGTAGGAGGGTTAATTGAGTTTAGAAGTTTGAGACAAGCCTGTGCGACACAGCAAGACTCCATTTCTACAAAAAAATTTTCAAAAAAATTGTCAGACATGGTGGCATATGCCTGTAGTCCCAGCTCTCTGCAGACTGAGGATGGAAAATCTTGTGATCCCAGGAGTTTGAGGCTACAGTGAGCTATGACCATCCCACTGCAGTCCAACCAGAGTGACAGAGGGAGACTCTGTCTCCAAAAATAAATAAATAAATAAAAATTTATCCAAATAATTAGCATATTTGTCTAAATTTTTAGGTGAATATCTGTACAAATATTATCAATGTTTTACATATTTAAAAAATTTTGGAAACAGTAATTAGAAAAATCCTCACAACTGCGAAAAGAATTCTGATTAGTGGCTAGCTTATGTGTACAGTGGTCCAGTCATAGCACTAATTTCTGTAATCACTTAAACATTGGAGGATGAGCATCAAAATTTGTGTTATTGAGTTGCACTTGGTATTTTATCTACAATGATTCACCATTGGAATGTAGATGAAATAGAGCAAGTAATAAGCGAAACAGCCTGAATTTTCAGCTATTTTGCGATATTTTGTCTTTCAGGGTATCTTCTTCTGTTTACACCGACATGGGTGAGCATAAACACAATAGGTGGATCTTTATTTAGGGCTCACAAGTTATTCATCCAAATATTGAGGCATGTAAGAACAACATACCTATCTAGTTATTGTTCCTGGGAGTCAAGAACGAAGGAAGTTAAACTACTTAGTCATTAGGGTATGGATACTGATGCTGGAATGAAAAAGAAGAAATGGAGGCTGGAGATTTAAGTCCCAGAAACACTTAGCAACCTCTACTGCTCTTTAGGTATTTTTCTTTTTATAAAAGAGTATAAAAACCTTTTTTTTTTAATAAAAGAATTCTTAGAAATCTTAGAAGGCTAAAGGGGAGATTCATGCAGAACCTATCCACTGATAGGTAAAAATAGGTCTGCTAAAAATTCTCTAATTTGAGCCCACATGGGATGATGACTTACGGATCACAAATGTGGAAAAATGACATCCATGCTTCCTTTGGCAGATAACAATCTCTTATTCTTCATTTTCGCCAAATGAAGACAGTAGAAATACAGTCCTGACTTAGATTTTAAGGACTATACTCTGAATCGCCTGTGTTCTGAGGATAAAATAATAAAAGGTTATAAATTAATCAAGTCCTTAATTTTGTAAAAGGAAAACTACTGTATAGTCCTATGGAATCCATTCTTCTGCATCCTTTATCTAGAATGGAACTGACCGGTCTGACGAACATGGGTGGAAGCTCAAATTTAAACAGTGCTCACAGCCAGGAGGTAACAGATCTTGTCTTCTCTTGGTAAAAGCACACCCCAAAGGTTTCAGAAGGGCCAGGAAAAAAACACCAGACAAACCCTGTTGTTCATTTTTAACCCCAAAGAGCCAAATAAATCTAGCAAATTCTCTGTTTGTTAATCAAACATGGCATATAAAGCTCTCTAGGATGCAGCCCCTGTAGAATAAAGCTGCCAAACCACCTTGGATACATTTTTTTTCTTTTCTGTTTTTTGAGATGAAGTCTTGCTCCATTGCCCAGGCTGGAGTGCAGTGTCTCCATTTCAGCTCACTGCAACCTCCGCCTCCTGGAGAAGCAGTGATTCTCCTGCTTCGCCTCCCAAGTAGCTGGGACTACAGTCCTGGGTAATTTTTTGTATTTTCAGTAGAGATGGGGTTTTACCGTGTTAGCTAGGATGGTCTTGATCTCCTGACCTCGTGATCTGGCTGCCTTGGCCTCTCAAAGTGCTGGGATTACAAGTGTGAGCCGCCATGCCTGGCCTGGATAAATTTTTAAGGAGATGGTTGCCTTGATGACAGGTATCACTAAGAAAAGGTGATGACTGTGGAATATGTAGGGTTGACTAGAGGAAGCCCATGTAGCCCTATGGATTACATCAATCACAGGACCAAAAGAAGGAGCATGGAAAAAAAAAATGGAAGAGACCAGTTCCAATAAAACATGGAGTGTAAACATACATTCTGTTCAAGGGACAGCCACTCGGCTTTCATTAGAAGTCATTAACTATACCCAGACTCAGTTTTTCTGATACCGTATGCTATTTTATGTGGTTGGAAATAATTTCAAGGAAGTGATCTTCATAGTATTTTCAAGGAATAAAACACCAAAATGCTTAGTCTCTTGCTTTAACTTCGGGAGTTGAAGGTTGCTTTCTGCCTCATTGTCTGTCTTCTCCTGATCCAAAGTGAGAAAGAATTTGGTTCACCCAAAGTGTGCCCCCACCTTCTGCGTTATTCCCAGAACTCGTGTTTCAGAACCACTTAGCATAACTTCATCCTTAAAACACAGTGTGGAGCCTGATACGCCAGTGACCTCTTGGCATTGTTGGGGGAAGAAAAATGAAATGGGAGTAGTCCTGTCAAGCTGACTATGTTTAGATAGTTGGCACTAAAACAACAAGAAACAAACAAGCAAGTGCTGGTTGAAGGCCCAAGGAAGAACAGCTTTACAGAGAAACTAAAGAAAGCAGAATGAGAATTTACACATGGACTTGGTTTGCCCTTACGTATGAGGGCTTTGTTGTGGGAAATCTCTTCCTCTAAGGTTAGACATGATGAGATATTCCCAGAGAATCCAGGGACTTCCATGATTTCATTGATGTGGACTGATATGGAAATGAATATGCTTAAATAACATTTTGGCTGATGAATATCATTTTTGTTTGGCAAGTTTGCCTTCCCAATCTTAAAAAATTTAACTGAGCTCTTTCCACAGGATAATGGAATACCCAGAAAAGAACCGGAAGGAGTAGAAGGGAGAGCATTGGTCAGTTAGAACCTAAAGGTTTAGTTCCGGTCTAACCCAGAGGAACTTTGCAACAGTGAACAAGCCATCAAACCTGGAAGAGCCTGTGTTTCTTCATTTGTAGAGAGCGAAAAACTCTGCTTGTGTCACAGACCTGATGTGAGAATTAAGAAAGACAGCATACATAAAAGTGCCCCCTCAAACTATAAAGGGCTATAAAATATAAAGTAATGTAATAAAGAGGTATTTTTATGCAGAATCAAAAAGGTTTTTTTTTTCACCTCATTACTACATTTTAACTACTGAAGTCCCTCTTTTTTTTAATGTAACATTTTACGAGAGTTCGTCTAAGAGTGCAGAAAGAAACCGACAACAAATTCTTGAGGAGTATCTACATCTAATCTTGTTTTTTAGATGAAATTCTGTAAGTCCCTTTGAGAAACTCAAGCTTTCTCATCTTTGTAATGAACGTGGCACAACTTTCTATGCAGTGTTTTTAATTATCTAGAAGAAAGTCTCCTGCCATGTAAGTCCTTAGTATAATCTGAAATTATGCATGTTCTCTAGAAACGAACAAAAAAAATTGCCCCCAAACAATATTTATTCTTATGAGTTGTCAATCTCCTTAGCAATAATATGTCACAATTTAGTCTGCTGCAACAGAAGAAAAACAAGCTGCATACACAATACTAAATGCATTTAATTGCTGGAGGGCACAAAAGATACTTGCAATGTCACCTGAATTAAGGCCATTGTACAATGAACCAAGGAGTAAGCAATGTTAAGTACAGCACTTTGCCAATGAGCTTGATGTTTTCTAAATCTGGCCCACTTTCCCTTATTCTTTCTGATGATATCATCCTGTTCTAAGGTTCTGAGTTTCTTTTTTTTGCCATATATGTTCATTATGCTAGGAAAACATGACGTAATGTGTGCGTTTGATATTGGACTTATAGAATGCAAGCTTCCAATCAACTATTCTATGGCCACCATACATCGTTCAGGAAAAGTCAAACTATACCCGATGCCCCATGATTCAAGCGGTGCAATGTCCTCCAAAGCACTCACTCTAAACTAAATGAACACCTCTCAAAATGCGTTAATATGGTAATAATCCTCACAGAAACTGGTAGATTACCACTAGCTGAGATTCTTTAGTCTGACCAGGAAGCATGTTGATATAGATCATGTGCTCTGGAGACAAAGAGAAAGAGAGAAAAGAAAAGACAAACAAAGTCTTTCCTCATTGAGTCCTGTCAGTTTCTCCCGCACATTAAAGGTGCTATCCCAAATTCCCTCCCATACATGCTAGCGGCTCTCTTTTTATTCACCTTGACACACTCAAAAGGGAAGCACAAAATACCGTAGTTGTTTTAAACAGCAAGCCATGCCACGTCACCTCCCTCCACACAGGTTTGGCTGAAACATCTGTGGGAAAAGGGCCTGCAGAGAATTCGGTGAAACATAAGCAACGAGAAAACCTTTCTATCCTCTTCAATTACTCAAAAATGGGAAAGGAGCATCATTTTCAAAGGAACAAATGCTACACAAGACATGCCCTTTAAATCCTTTTTAAGGTTCTGTGACCTGTGAAACTATCTGCAATATCAGCAGGAGAAAGCCCTTTCCAGAACAAATGCCCATGTTTTATGTGTACTGTATTTGCTAATCATTACTTCATAAGCAAGAGTAGATATACAGTGGGCTATAAATAATGGCGGGAATATAAAAGTGAATTGATCTGTCTGGCTATCTAGTAATACTCCTGGCACAAGACCAGTCTTGAATGGCTGCCAACTACCACAGAGCCAGCCAGTGATTTGTCTGGGGGTCCTGCCCTGTCAGGCAGAAAACAGCCTTAAAGCTGAACTCCCACCACTGTGTGCACGGCTGAGATCGTGGCCGTGAACATTTCTTGCAGAGTTCCCTTTCACCAAATCGGTCCAAAAACCACTTAAAAAATTTATCAGAAAAGAAAGCAGAGAAAACAATATAACCAAACCAAATTTTAAAATTCATAAAGACCTTAAGAATTCAAGCTGGGGGGATGATGAGAGAAAAACATGAAATACACATAGGCAGCCAACCTGAATTATAAAGGGCGCCATTGAAGACTGGCGTGTTGTCCCAAAGGTTATGAGAGTTAACTACATATGCCGCAAACATCAAAGCATCCAAGGCACCAAACTTGACCATGACTGGCTGTGAGCTTAGGGGAGAGGACCTGCTGGGACTGTCCTATGGAATAAACCCCCTGCACAATTCTGGACATTTCCGCATCCAGTTCCCACAAATCCGGGCTAGCCTAAACCCCAAATGAATGGGTTTCCCTGACAAAGAAGTAGGGTGTCTGCGCAGCAAGTCTGACAACCAGAAGTATTTCTAATAAATCTCTCTTGCAAATGGAGATGCAGTTATGGATTGATCATCTTCTTTAATCTCCTCTCAGGCTCCCACGTTCACCCCATCCTCCCCTTTGGAGTAGGTGAGTCTGCTGCCAGAACTGGTGGCCTGACCTACTTCTCCCTGCGCGTCAACACTGCAAGACTGCCTGGGCAGCACCTCGGGACGCCTTGCAGGGATGCAGAGACGGGCCTGTCTGGCACTGTTTCTTGTATCCCTCAAGGCTGTCTCCCAAGTTCTTTGTAAGAGCAGCCTTAGCTCAAAAAAAAACAAAAACAAAACAGAAACAGAAAGAAAAAGGAAAAAGGAAAGAAAAAGAAAAGTAAAAAAGGAGGAAAAAAGAGAAAGTCCTATCGAATGATGAGCTCAATTCCAGCCTTGCTAGGTGCACTTGATTCCCAGCCTCAGGCAGATGAGGGCTCCGCCTGAGTGTTTATTATACATGGGCAACGTCCTTACGAAGAGATAAAGTAACAGAGAAGGCTTTCATGGAGATGGAGGGGCGCACCCTGTGAATCAAGAAGTTGCTAATTATTTAAGGATTGGCAAGTTGAATTTCCTCAAAGTGATGCACGTTTATGGCTCAGAGACCACACAAGGGTGAGGCGGCTGCTTTGTTTGGATATTTTTTCATTTTTTTATTGAATTTCATAAATACCAACCAAATTCAAACAAAACTGATTTAGATTTCACCTCGTCACTTAAAATATATTTTGTCGAGTACAGTCTGTGCAGTAATCCTCTGCTATACTTTAATTTGGTTTTAATTTTATAGGCCCTGTTTTAACTGCATATTTCCAGACCTTTATTTCTCTCACAGCTCTTAGCAAAATGGTAGCTCATAAACACAAGCTCTGCTGTATAGACTTTGCATTTCATCCCAAAGTATTTCCTTTTTTATAGCCGTGGTCTTTCCATCTTAGTGCTGTGAGCTTGGGTCACAAATCTCTCTGCTATTCCAGTGTGTGACATCTTCGCTCGTTTGCCGCTGCTCATTAACAAACAATACTGCTGTGAAATTGGTTTAATGACAAAGTAATAAAATTGCTATTCTGCTCACAGATTGCCTGAGGCACTTTGAGCTCCTACAAGGCTTACTGTGGGTGCCAAGATACATTAAGCTGCTTATTCGTAAAAACTGCATCATCCGTTTTTTCACAGGTTTTTTCCCTTTCCTATCCAGCCCCGCTTCTTTTTATCTTCAAATAAAAAGATATATTTGCTTATGTTCTTCCAGGCTGTCAAATTTTTACTTGCATGCATATTTCTGGAAAATGAAAGTATATTTCATTTCTTTTTTTTTTTTCTTGAAAGGTCACTCTGTCCCTACTACAAGGTTGTCCCTGGACAGAACACCTACTGCATACAACATTAAAGCAGACTTATTTTTGTACATTATGTAAGTCAGAGCCAGGGTCGTTGGAACCTATTTTGGGAGAGCAAGGGAATGAAACTATTTATGGAATGGTTTTACCTTTTCAAAAAAACAAGGTTTGGAGAATCCTTACAATGTCTCTCTTCACATTAGAACTGAAAATTTTACATGAAAACAACCCACACAACTCTGGTAGTGACTACTCACATTAATATTTTATGAATAATAAAATATGTCTGCATTAAAGCAAAAATCTTCAGCAGGCACCTGTTTTCCATAATGAATTACATGTTCTGGGAAAGTAGCCTTTTTCCATTTGTCTAATGCCCATCCAGACCTGAAGATTTACTGCTGCAAGACAATGGGGAAATAACCCAATTGCGGTTTGACAGGTGGGCAGGTCTTGATAATTATGGCCAGACATCTTAACACTGTGCAACTGATGTAAACAAACATCCAAAGCACAGATCAATATTGCTTTCCTACTTTTGCATTTTGAACAACACATGCTAGCAATTTACATCCTTTCTCTCTTTCTGGCTGATTGGAAAGGCTGCATTCATTTAAACACATTGCATGCACGCACACACTCCACATATTTCACTGAAAAGTATTCAATACACCCCAACAGCCAGGACTGCACTTTATAATCACATTATAGTCACCTGCTGGTATATTTCTATTAATTATGTAAACGGATATCTCAAGAGCTCCAAAAAGCATCTGAATTGGCCATTCGAATACCTGCAATACCTGGATGATAAATTAAACGAAACACAAACCAGGTGGGCAAAAATACAAACCATCCAGAATTTGGGCATCTTTTCTTCCTACCTATGCACTTGGCATTCTTTACAATTTCATGAACTGTAGGTGCTTCTTCTACATGCATCTGACCTCATAAATCTCAGCAACTGGAGATTTTATTACAGCAGCCAAAAGATTTGCAAGGCCTGCCAATCCTGCTGAGAGGCTAGCCCCCACCGAAGATGAGAGAGGGGCTGATGAGGTATGGGGGGTCTGATGTAAAGAAGCACATAAACCAGTGGTACAGAAATGAGTGGCGTGAGGAAGCAAGGTGAACTGTTCCACAGAGAGGATCTGAGGGAGGCAGGTAGAGAACCCAGAAAAAAGGCAAGAATGGGCAGAAGGAAATGAAGGAAGCAAGAGCTCTGATGGGAAAATAAGGTGAAAGGCAAAAAAGAAACTAACACAAAGTGGGATTACCATAAAATAACATCTACATGCTGTTTATTCTCATCTTCAGACCTTGTTAATCTTTGAAAGGAAATGTTATGTACCGTTTCAAGAGCCTTGTATGAGTTCATTAGATGTGTTGCTTCTCTCGCAGCATCTTGATGTTAACACCTTTTTCTTTTTAAAAATCTTTAAGAAATATGACAGTGGGAGTGATGAAAAAAACGTGCCTCTCCCATTCTAATAAAAGAAACAATGGACTACAGAGGAAGTGACCAAGGAAGCTCTCTCAGGGATGTAATGTTCAATCTCTGAAAATAATGTCTGTTCTCTTCTCTCCATGTGTTAGGATGTCCACAACAAGTCATTTTCTCTGTATTTAGAAACCTGCAACAGATTCTGTCAGCTGTTTGCACCTCAATGGTACACATTCTAAAACTCAGGTATTTAAATTTAAATATTTGATAAATAACATAAATAAACAAATGCTTAGAGGAAGAAAAAAATACTGCTGAAAAAATATTTTGAGCTGGCCAGGATTTCTGGCTTTCATGACCATTTTGCTCTGACATAAACCACCATCATTTAGAAGCCATGAAATGCTCAAATTACCAGAGGCGTTTGTCTTTATTTTCAGAATGTCTCTGTGAAAATATCTCAAAAGCATTAAAAATCTCAGGAAAAATAAAAACGTTACAGAATAGTAAGAGGAACTATTTGCCAAAAGGGAGTATGAAATTCCTGAAATTCACTTTCTGTGCTATCTGTTAAACAATGTTGTTTATTAATCTCTTGCCATATGCAGAAAAATATACAAGGTTTTTCCAGGAATAGATGTGGAACAGAAAATATGACATAACAACAATGAAAACAACAACAGTAACAAGAGTTACTTTTTGGAGCTCCTACCAATTGTTACATAGTTCTCACAATAATATTCTGATTCAAAGTCATTATCCCAGTTTGACAGATGAGGAAAATGAGGGTCCAAGTTCAGGTCCAAACCAATAGTTAATAGTGAGACCAGATGCAAACTCACATCCTTTTTGTTCCAAAATGTGTCCTTTCTACTGTATCCTGCGGACTCTTCATAGGAAGTAATTTAAGAAAAAGTACCAAATATGACCTATGTGTGTATGCAAACCATTCTTCTAAGTAATGTCAGACAGCTTATGTACACCCTCTGTTACCCAAATCTTGCATATAAGTGGAGATTTAAAAAGATGTGACCCATATTTGAGAAGAGTCTTCTGAGGAACAATTAGATAACATATAAGAGTACTTAGATATTTTTTAAAGAATGGTATGATTAAAACACAGTCAATATTGTTTTTCTTGGCTTAGTTAGAAACAATTGAAAATAGCATCTTCTATCTTCCCTTGTGGGCCAATTCCTCCATTCTGGATGGCTGAGGACTGCACCATTAACCCTCATAATCTTTTGGAAAATGAGTGGCACTGCTTATAAAAAAATCAAAAAAGAAAGAAAAGAAAGAAAAGCAAAATAAAATAATTCACAGCTCATGTCTAACTGATCATAGATTATTCCATTATCAACATTTTAAATAAAAACAAACAATAACTAATTAACTCTTCTGTCTTCCTCAATAGACTGGAAACTCCATGAGGGCAGGTTTCAACTGTGGTTTGCTGATGTCTCTCTAGCACTTAGCATTCTAAGTATTTGTTATCTGACATATTACCAATCAAATAGTCATATCAATATAAGAAACCTGTCAACTTAAAGACATTTTACTTACATGTGTCTCATTCTTTTCAAAAGTGAAATTTCACTGCAGTGAGTCAGTAAGCTGAGGGAAGAAGCGAAGGAACCAGAAAGGGAAGAGCTCCCTTCCAAAGACCCATAAATATCAGCTCTGGCCAAGGCAGTCTGCTCTGATCTGTGGGTATGGAGTATAAACTTCCTTGCATATGCAACTATTTTTCTTATTTTAAATTTTATTTTCTCCCCTAACTGTATGGAAGGGAGACATGTTTCCAACATTTTGAGATGAAATTCGTATGAGAGTATAGTGTAGGCTTCTGTGGGCATGTTTGGGCCTCTGCATATAATATTAAACTGTAGGGAAAATATACTCCAAGTTCTAAATAACCAATGTAATAGTTTTGTACTTTTATCATTTACATCTGATTCTGAACTGGAAGCTCCATGAAGGCAGAGGGCCCGTTTTGTCCCACTTCTGAATAGACCTCACCTCGCACAACTCCTGGCACCGTGACTGGCACTACTTGCACAATGGTAGACACTCAAGAAACATTAGTGGACAGACTGAATATGTAGTTTTGAAGGAAGCAGCAAACCTAATTCTTCAATTACATTTTATGTGGACTAATATTAGGATCAGTTTGGATTTTCTAAACATACAGAGATTGATAATAGAGGTGACAACTCAGCAGAATATTGGCTGTCAAGAAGAAATCAGTTGAGGATTAAAAGTTATTCACAGAGGCTGGGTGAGGTGGCTCACACCTGTGATCCCAACACTTTGGGAGCCTGAAGTGGGCAGATCAGCTGGGATCAGGAGTTCGAGACCAGCTTGGCCAGCATGGTGAAACTCTGCCTCTACTAAAAAATACAAAAATTAGCCGGGCGTGGTGGAGGGCGCCCGTAATCCCAGCCACTTGGGAGGCTGAGGCAGGAGAATTGCTTGAACCTGAGACAGAGGTTGCAGTGAGCCGTCATCATGCCACTGCACTCCAGCCTGGGTGACAGAGTAAGACTCTATCTTAAAAAAAAAAAAAATTATCCACAGAGAATAAACCATAGAGATACGTAGAGCTGATTCCACAAGGAACTGTTTTATAAAATGTTAAGGGATACCCAGAAATACAAAGGAGCTGCCAAAGTACCAAAGAATTCCCAGTGCTATCAGGAGAGGTCACTGAGGCTGGCAAGGATCACTAAGTCATGGGTAAAGGCACAACCAAAGTTTCCTCCATTATGCACTTAAGGCTGTAAGTTAAGCTGACAAGATTCAAACACATAGGTTTAAAGACCCTCACTTTATGCATTATCACTCATTCCTCATTCCTATGTCCTTGGCATCTAGGTTTTTAATTTATTTTGTTGTTTTATTTCTGAGGTTATGTTTAGCACATTTAAAAGTAGCCCATCAAAACAATTTCCAACTTGTTTCTGAAGTCATAAGCAAAAGAAAGGATGAAAGCTTTGCCAAAATACCAAGGTTGTTAAGAGGAAAGATATAAGGCTAGGACACTAATTTTAAACCTAAGTATATACTGTTCACATATGTTCATCATATATATGCACATCTTTCTATAAGTACAAACATGAGTATTTTATCTGCAACACTATATGGCATGTGAAATATATAGGTGAAATTAGAGTCTTCTTTGTGGGTTTGATATTGTTTTTAATTACCCAGTTTCCACCACTCTCAAATAAACCATGTGGTTCAAAAGTTGCCTGAGTTATATGCCTGGCCATGGTGGGCATCAAAATTGCAGTGAGTAATTGGTTTCCTTCACACTCCCACATTTCCACATTTTTTTTTCTGTTTCGGTTCAGCCCATTCTTAATGACTATGTTTGAAAACATTTTCAGAAAATTTCCTTTCACTAGTTTTGATAGATTCTCCGACTTCATTACAATAAAGAAAAAATAACTCATCTTAGTTAAAGTAATTGTCGTGAAGGACAGTCAAATGATTAAAATTTGTCATTAGCCAAGAGAAGAGAAAAAGAAAAAAGCCCATAGCAGCAAACTCATTATATCATGGGGGAAGATAAACAGTTAACATATTGAAAATAATGCTATTTTGTACAGAATAGCACAACCTTGATAGGTGTACTACTGTATCTGGGATTGACATTACTTCAAGACACCACAGTAAAGAATTTTTGCTACAAAGGCATCTCTTTCACTTAAAATTCAAATCAGAATATAGCTTTTGTGTTTTAACTTTTAAAATACAAAATGGAATGAGGCAGAAGTTTGTTTAAAATAGTACCAGCATAATCTTAATGGCATAAAACAAAATTGAAATAATGTTGATACTTGCTTTTTAGAAGCCACAAAGCACTTCTATTTTGTAAGGCCCTGTGACATTGTTGCACATTTGAAATGACAATGGCAGCTTTGGGAAGTGCCCCGGAAACCAGAAAAATGCATTTGGGTTTGGGCCTATGCATCACAGAACAGAATCAATCTTCCTAATTAACGACAAATTAGCAATCCCAAAATGAGTGGGATCAACCTGTCTTCACTGGCCAAGAATCATGCTAAGTATAGAGCTTTCTCTAAGTGCCTCTAAATTACATTTACACCCATATAAAGTAACATTCTTTTAATCGAATACTACATTAGTGTCACTGTTCTTAAAGTTATTACACCATTTAAAATTTCCATAGATAGGTGGACAGATAAACAAATTAATAGACAGATATGCAGATAATCAGACATTTCGCAACAGAGGGACGCTAAGGTGCTGACAGATCACTGAAAGGCAGTGCACAAAATCCCTATTAGCATAACGCTCACCAAGGAAGAAGAGTTTCTATGTAACAGTGATATTCTTTAAGAACTAATGGCTATTTAGACATGTCCTATATATTTTTTCAATATACAGAGATAAACATTAGGAAAAAAGTCACCATTTAGAAAAGAATAATTATAACCAAAACAGACTTAATCGCTAATGACTGAAATAGCATTTTGCTAAAACTGATGGTGCCATTCGATATCCACGTGTTAAACATTGATAAGAGATGCCGAGTTGCATGACCCTGAGGGTGCTGATCACAGCGTTGGCTGTGCACACGATGCCCCCTGGAGTTGTGCAGTGTACAGAGCGCTCAGTCCTTGCAGTGGCCCTGACTGTAGCATACGGAACAACCCAAAAGGTATCGCTCATAATTTTTACGAATTTAAAATCTAATAAAGTGAGAACCATCTGTTGCCATTTAAAAAATTCAATTAATTTAAATTTCAACCACCAACAAAATGAGGAATAGTGATTATGGTCTTTTTTTAAGATTAGTTAACATATTTCCACCAAACTTATTAGAATAGGAAGTGTCTTTGTTGTGGTGGTTGGCTTTTGTTCATTTGCTTTTGGGTTTAATTGTTAGAGGATCCATTGAAGGGTCCTAAGATTGTGGGCAAAATTGTGTCTGTGCGTGTGTGTCTGTCTGTATGTCTGTCTATGGGCACACATTCCTCTGGGGATATGTGAGTTTCATTACATTCTCAGAGAAGTCCACAACCCAGCAAAGGTTCCGAACCAGTATATTACAGCCTATTGTTGAATGAGGAAAAGTGTTGAGTGGTACGTTGAAGGTGGCTCTGAGTAGCCAAAAAAGTGATGGACAAAGGAATTCATAGCCTATGGCTAGAAAGAGATTATTCAAAATGTGGAAAAATTTGTTCTTCCAAAGATCAGACCTTGACTGAGGACTCAAGTGAGTCAATAAATTAGAACTCTGAAATCTCTTCCATGTAGACCATTAGTTTGACATGAAACACATGCTCTGTTTGGGCCTCCTCCTCTCAGCACCCACAGTGGACCATTTCAGAACAGACTTCAGGGTGCTGATCTGAGAGAGCCGGGATAGTCTGTCCTACTCCTGAGTGAGTCTTAAAGTTGCATCATGCTGGGCAACATTTCCAATCTGTGCTGCTAGTGAAAATTAGGTGGCTAGCCTGAGCAAACAAGTCAGAACACTTTCTCAGCAGCAGAGCAGCTAGGCCTTCTATAGGGTCTGTGGTCTAAGACAAAAGCCCTAAAAATTAGATGATCTTCCCAAGGCCACTATTGACAAAGACCAGATATATGTATACATATGTACACATACACATATATACGTATAGTTGCATGAGAATCTAGTCACCGAGGAAGGACATCTCCATCTACATCATGGAATTTTGATCTCCTCCGTCAAGCCATTTTGCATTCTTACATAACCTGCATGGTTTAGAGACCAGTTGAGAAACTGATACCTCAGAAAGAGATAATCCTTTTTAATGAGTCCCATAGTCTAGTGCCAAATATTCTTCTTCTCATTTGATTAGCATTTATGTGTGTGTGTGTGTGGGGGGGGGGGGGGTGGGCAGAGGGCAGAAATCTGGAGACACAAATTTTTAACTTATTCAGAAGGGATTAACAGTGAAATCCTACTACCTGTTTCACATTTCGACTTGGGAAATGAGTGCCCTAATGCTTTTGTCTGACTCTATTTATATGACTTTTCAAAAGCCCCTGAGAAAACCACTTCAGTTTATGCATTGGTGTACCTCTCTGTACAGAAGAACTAAGAATAACTAACTCATAAGGGTATTAGGAAACTAAGTATTGTTGGTAAAGTACTCTTCTAATTGGTACAATACAAGTGGTGATTACTATGAAATGGTTGTCACTATCACCTCTGCCTGAAGCCAACCCTATCTTTAACATTTCTTTTATTTTTCAAACTTCCTCTTTTCAACATTAATAAAATATTTGTCAGCTATGTATATCACATAAATGCATTAGGGCATACAAGCTAACATTTTCTTTTAATTTTCACAATGTGCATTCTATTGGTAACGAATATTGAAAGAAATACAATGCGTAAGTAGATTTTACACCACATTAGAGTTGTCCAATTTCTCATGTTTAAAATTTTTCTGCATGACTAGAGCCAGGAAGAAATACATGCCAGCATAATTATATGAACAGTTGAAATTTAAACATATTGAAAAGGAGAAGAGAACATATCCACCCATTTGTTTTTTTTTTTTTTTTCCTCCATAACAATTCCAAAGATGAGTAATTTCTTTTCATAGAGTCAAGCTGAAGGCACAAAGCTTTAACGTTCAAAGGAGGGAGGTAGGGGGAAAGAAGCTTTTTTAAGTACTGTGCAAATCAATACACAAAAAATTCTCAAGATGATAGTTTAATTAAAATGTGCACAAGGCAATTCATCAGCCTCTTCCCTTGGTGAACTAGCCTCTAGAATTTGCCTTCTGCTTTCTGATCCCTGATGGTTTTAACTTGAAGGCATTTAAAATACCATTCAACGGGCACCTTTCCACTTAGCTTACATTCCTTGTTTTTCTTTATAAACAAGCAATTGTACTGGCTTTGTGATGTTTGTTATGCTTCATGCTTTTTCATCTCCTGTATGAGCTTTGCCTAGCATGAAATGCTGTCATGCAGTGAAATTTACCTAAGAGCTAAAGGAAGAAAAGAAATCTTCCAAGTGTATTTTGTTACAAGTTCATAGCCAGCTAAATCACTGGCAATTTTATGCTACTGGTTATTTCAATTCAGATGTTTGTAAAAGTACATATAAAAATAAAATAACCACTCCCATAGTTATCAAAATGAAAAATCTGCTTGGATTAGAATATACTGTAAGTTGTTTTAAACTACCATGTGGGAATGTTAATATTATTCAATTTCTATTATATAGTATTCTAGGGATACCTTGGCAGAGACATAAAGCTACTGAACTCTTGGCTCCTTAATAGTTTGACTCCCATTGTAATTGCTTTGTTCACTGGCTGCCCTGGGTCTTCTTAATTGGTTAGAGTCCAAGGTCACAGATTCAGTATGGTAGTGGGAGCCACTTAGCTGGTGGTTAAGTTTCCAATGGTAGCTTTTTTTTTTAGTTAGTATTATCTTTTTTTCAGATTGAGAAACTCTTCTTTTTATTAAATAATTTAGGTATGTGCTTATGACATTTTTGTTCAACCTCCCTCCCCCACTTCTGCATATAGTAATTTTTAATCCAAAAGTCATCCAGTAATATATTCAGCCTAAATCCAAACTAAATTTTTTGAAGACTTGTTAAGGTTCCTTAAATGTTGCATTTAAAAAAAAATTACAAATATCTATTTGGATGGACTGTAAATATGTCATTTAATAAAATTCATTTAAAATATAATCTCAACTCAGTGCCTTAGTCATTAATTTTTTAAAACATTCATGAACACAATAATATAATAATAAGCAGGAAGAAAGAGCTTTGACTTTTCTTAAAACCAAGGTCAGAACAGCACTATAAAATTATGCAGAAAAGAAACTCATTGTATGATCACACTACATCCTTTAATGTATTATTATTTTCTTTCTGAGATAATTTAACAATTGAAATGAAAAAACTTCGGAGGCAGAGTATGGTGTATTAGAAATGTCTCTGGATCTGGGGCCTTGATCTGTTTGACTTTGGGCTTTACCTCTAACACCTTCAGAAAATCATTTTCCCCCTCTATATCTGTTTAAAAAAAAAAAAAAGAATTAAGATGACAGTTTTAGGTTAAATTATCTAAATGTCTTTCCCACTTGTAATTTATTTTATTTACATTCACCAATATAGCTCAATTAAGAGCTTCAATTTATAAGCAACTATTCAGAATTGACAGAGATATTATTTTACATTATGAATTTCCCATTACCAGGAAATAATGTATTAGTACCATTGAACAGTTTTTGCTACTCAGATAAGACCCTTTGGGGCATCTTTTAATACAGACATCAAATATTTACTCACTCTGTTTGCATTTATTTGATAAATATTAGGTGAGTTTCCTACTATGTACCAGGCATTATGACAGGCACCCAGCATTTTGGATAGCAAATCGACCATAGTTTCTGCCTGCAAGGAGTGGGAGGTACATTTTCTTAACGGAGCAAAACTTTTCTTCCGTTAGTTTAACAGTTTCTATAAAGTTGATGGTAAACAACCATTTCTCCTTTCCTGAGCTCAGGCTTATTCAAAAGTGAGTGCAATTGAGTTTTGTTAAGCATGTGTTCCTGAGAACCATGTGAAACATTTATTACAAAATGTAGCTCTACTGTAATTATGAACTGACTATATTTGATATTGTATTCAATGCTCCCCTTTAAATAAAGATTTAAGAGTCACAAAATAACATATTCTCAAAAAATGACTCAACCTGTCATACTATTCCTTTTTATCATGAATGCCCAGTTTTCTGAGGAAATTGTACAATTTTCATGTATTACTCTAAATATAGTCAGGACTGGATAGATAACAAGGATGATTCATTCACTGCATTCAAGGGGAAAAGATAACTGTTTCAGAAAAATTTCAAACCCATTAAAAAGCATTTGTTTGATATCCACGGGTTCCTCTGTATTGGTTTTATCCAATAAGAAGACTTGACAAGGAATATGCTTATTTTTGAAATAATTCTTGATGTAGATGAACTTTGGCAATAGCAACATGTCAACACACACGGTGAACAAGCAACCCATGAAAAAGGCTATTAGGAAATCAATTCTTTAGTGAGAAATGACTTGGGTAGGGAAAGGAAAGAGTGACTAAACTATGCTTTGAGGTAGGATACGATACCATAAATATTCCACTGATTTACATATTTAAATAGCAAAGGTATAGTGACATGTAGATTCTCAGATTTATTCCTCCCTTGCTTCGTCAGGACAAAACAACATTTGTCATTGACAAAACAGACAACCCTCAAAATATCAATGTCTAGAGTCACTCTAGACGATCTTGACAGATGAAGGTGACTGGGTGAGGAAATCATTTGGTCTGATCATCTTAATTCCAAATTCAATAGCTTTTTGTGAAGTGCTACATGTAACCTTGACCTGGTATGTGAGTTTTTTTGATCTTCTGAATAGGAGTATCTACCTTGTAAGAAGGGATTTAAAAAATAGCTTATCAAAATACCAAGATAAGGCACTGTGCATAGTTTCTACATAAAAGCTTAAATAAGATAGACTTTTTATAAGATGGTATTTCATTTTGTTCTAGTGCTGCCTTTTAAAAATTTATAAATTGCTATGAAAGTGACAAGCCAAAAGTGTATGAATGGTCACCACTGAAGCAAATTACTTTAGAGCAGAGCTCACCCACAGCAAAATGTCTATGCTCTCCACAGCCAGATCAACAACATACTATTAGGAAGATTGTTGTTTTTTTGTTGTTGTTGTTTTGCTGCGGACCTGTTAGGGATCAGGATGCCATAAAAAGAAAGAAAGAAGTAAAAAATCCCATGATGTAATTCTGCACTATTAAAAACCTTTTTGCCTTCACGACTATGCAATATTGAGGGTTGTCTATCTGAGTCAAAATTTTTATGACACAACAAGTTTACTCATTTATTATCCTATGTAAACTTGCAAGAAGAAAGAGACTTCTTACTTTTCCTACTATTCCATTTTTTTGAAGAATTTTGTGCTTTAAATAGATGTCAAACTTTTTTCCTCCAACCCTAGTTGGTCTTTCCAGTTGGAGATTTTAAAAGATGTTTGAAATTTGGTTCTATGTAGCTTTCTTCCTTAGTAAGCTCCTCTATGCCTAGATATGGTGTGTCCTTTTCAGGGACCCTCTAGATGAAAGTATGGATTTGCCCCAAGCCCCAAGCTCCTCCAAGCACCCGCTGTCCCCAAAGCCTCCTCTCATTTTCTGGATGAGCTCATCTGCTCTCAGGGCTGGAATAACATCTATACCCTGAGACCTACCTTTCCCTCCCCTTGTGTGGTCCCGTAGTGCTTCCTGTTATTCTGACCTCTTTCCCTACAGGGCTCATCTTTATTTTATGCTACCTATTGTGAAAACAAAATCATCATCTTCCCAGAGAAACCATCAGGCCCCACTCAAATCTGCTGTCATTGTGGAAAGAATCCCCAAACCCCTGCTCCCAAAGGCCAGAGCCCAGAGTTGTAGCTCCTTTTCCCATTCTTACTCCATGCTGAATTAGCCACCAAAACCTGCCACAGCTATAACAATAGAGATTAAATCGGTTTATTTTTCTTCATTTTAATAGCTAAATCTCTGATTCAGGTTCTGTTTAAGTCACCTATCATCTACCACGACTGGCCTCTGTGTCTCTTGTTCTAATCAATTCAAAATACAATGGTTAAGATCGTTTTTCATCTCACTTGCTTTGACTAGATTTTTTTTCTTCAGTTCACAGGCTTAGAATCATAAAACATTAGAATTTTAAAGATAGAAAGGATCTTAAAAATCGCCCAGTCCCCATTCTCTTATAGACAAGGGAATAGATACTGAGAAAGGCTAAAGTGACCAAGATCACACAAATTGTTTGAGCTGGAATCAGACCCAAGCTGCTGATGTCCAGTCTGTTCTCTTTCACATACCATACAGCATCGTCCTTTGTCTGAACACTGAACCTTCCTCCATGCTGTTCCCACTGCAACTCTGTGGACAGGGATGTCAGCCTTTCTCACTGGACCACATGCACTTGCAAATGTCTTCCTCTCTCATCAGGGAGAGCTGGTTCCTCCCAGACTCCTTTACTCGATGTCCCTACTTTCATGGTCTTTCACGCTATTTCCAGTTCTTCCTGATTCAAAACTAACTTCAAATCTAATCTCCTCCAGGAAAATGCATGCTAATAGTCACACTCCCACCTCAGTAACTGGCTTTTGTGCATGTTTACTTCTCCAGCCCTTTGTCTAGCTTATTTGAATTCAACTCAACAAAAAGTTACATGTACCTACTAAGAGCTAAACATCGTGGTTCTGAATAATCCCTTTGTCAAAGAAAAGGCAGAAAAACATCCCAAACCTATCTGGCAATTATTTCAGATGGTCAACTAATTTGGAAATAGAGCCAAAGGTTGGGGCTGTCACTTATAAAACACAATCTACTTTTATTCTGCTGTGATGTCTAGGAGAATCATTTTCTCTTTGGATCCGTTTTGCTCTTTTCGCAAGTGTTGCTGTTAGTCTATGGAAGAGTTTCTAGGAAGGCCTAGCAATAGAGGTCCTCATTATTTTTTCTTTGTTAATGATTTACTGGTGTTATTGGGACAGTCATATCATCTCCATGAAGTGCCAGTTTTCTCAAGAAATTGTACATGTTTATCCTCAGAACAAACACAATACATTATAATACATGGCAAGAGGCTTGCCCACAATTGCTTAATAAAATTGTGCCATTAAAAGTATTATTTAAAATTAGTGAAATACTGCCTGGGCTGGAAATTTTTATTGTATAAAGATTTTCTGTTGTAATGGGATTTGACTTATTTATAATATCTAAAATTCTGAATTCATCCCATCACTAAGTTGATGGTAAATTGGCAGGCATTATTTATTTAGGGTATGGGACAGGCAAGCTTTCCTTCTGTGGCCAAATTATTGGCAAGTCTTTAATTAATCAAGTGGAAGATAAATTGAGATGGCAGATACTAGTTCCCACGGATAATCTAAGGACATGACACCCTTACATAGTAACACATGCTCAAATCCCTAGGGACACAGCATTCTGAAAATGTTACCCTAAGTAGGAGATATGAGTACTGGTGGCTGTGATGAAACCAAAGTATGGATGCAACTTACCTGCAGAGCTTTGCAACTGGGGCATTTTTTTAGTCTGTGGGTTATGGCCCCATTTCCAGGAAAATCTATTCGAGCCTAATGTAACCTAGCAAATCTTTCAAATGAAATAGTCTTGTGGGAGGCAAGTTGTCATTTTCTGACATATTATTTAGGGCTCAGCTCAGGTTTCATTCTTTCTTCTTTCCCTACTTAAACCCCCTGCTCATTCTCCATAAGCGCCATTTTCTAATTAAGTAAAATGAAATTTGTAATGTGTAGACGGGAGACATGACCTCCCTTGCCAGCTAGTCTCGCTCCTCCCTGCACACCATTAAAAATAGAATCCAGGGGTGGTTGTTTTTTTAATTGGTATCACTTTGTCTTTAGTGCAAAACACATGGCAATAATTTAGTGAACTCCAGTGTTTCTCTTGTGGCAAATTGATAGCATAATTTTATTATGAGTGGAACAATGACTTCTGGGAGCAGGAGAGATTCTCCCAGAACTACACATAACTCGGTTGACTAAATGTAATACTTGGAGAAGGTAATGAAAATAGAGCTGGGGCTCAGCAAGGACTAGAAGATTTCAGTTTCTCACTCCTGTCAAAAGGCTACACAATAAATCATACCTGAAGCTTATTTAATGTCAGAAGCCAGTAAGCTGACAAAGTGCATTGGGGTGCTCACCTCAGAAAAGGCACACGGAGTCATGTGATCTCTGGTTCCTGGACCTGATGGAGTCATAGAATCTATCTATGGATTTTAATAAGTAACCTATTAAGTTCCCTTTGGTGCTAATTATTTTACACATCACTTGTTTCCTGTTTACTGACATTGCTTTAGTAATTTCATTATGGAAAAAAAAAATCACAAGGAAAAGTTAATCCCTATGACTTTTACTATTCTATTCCACAGGCAGTTTCTACTTTTCTACCCCACCCCCACCCCCACCCCACTGGCCACATTCTTCTTCTGCAGCAGCTCATTCCACCTAACACAAACAAGGAAAAACAGAATCCATGGGAACATCACAGGATAACAGGAAACCTGCAAAGAGCAAAGCCGAGCAAAGAGCTACCCTGAGTCACACAGATTCAAGACTGTCAGGATTTAGTAACTCACAGCTAAGAAAGTATTTGGAATTTACCCTATCTAACCCCGCCTCAGGTCACCCAGGAAACCTGTGACCAAATTCCACGGTGCTACTTTCTACAACTTTTATGAAAAGGGAATTTGCCCATGGGCACTCAAGAACCCCGTGCATCCTTTCAAATGTGCTGACAAATAAAACAATGACAATCAGATCAAAATCCCCACCACCACCACGACTATTTAGCCTATCCCCTAATGCGTTTTATTGCATGCATGTTGAGTAGGCTTATCCATCAGGCTACTGGAATCAGAATCCTCTCTTTTCAAGAATATATTTTTCTGAATTTTAGAAAACCATGTGCAGAGATCAAGAAAGGTAGCATGTGTTTTATAATTTTTAAGTGAACTAATATTCAAAATCTAGGTTCAAAATAGAGGACATTTTGACTTTGAAATTACAGAAATGTCATTACTGGAGAGGTAAAAGTATACAAACATCTGTGACCATCTCTGTAAAGGAGCTCCATCTATCAATAATAGAAAAAAGGATTTTTCTAGTAGGCATTCTTAGGAGATACTCTTAGTCAAGAAAGATCTATTCCTTCCTCAAGAACTGAGTTGATACCATTGAGCCAAGACCATAAAAGAGATTTTTCTTGTGTGGGTTTTGAAGTAGATTTGAATCCAGATCTTTGGTGATTATTTCACTATTCCATCCACTCCTTGAGTAATTACTGCTAGAGTTTGTTGCTTATCTAAAAGCTTTAAGGAAGTTTGGAACTTAGGAGGTCCACATTAAACAGCCTGAAACCTCAGCCTGTGGGGACTTATCTAAAAGATAAGGTGTATCTAGAGACACAAGGGAAATCTCATATCTCTAAATGTTTACCTTGCAAGGGAAAAAAGAGAAAGAAACTTGCATGTGTTTCAACCTGAGTGCACAATTAATGATTCTGGATGAGGGCTGGACGTTAGCTGAAAATCTCCACTGAATGATTGGTCAGCAAAAACAATTCTGATTCATGCACAAAAACAAAACAAAACAAAACAAAACCGGAAACAAGGTTTTCTATTATAATTACAATAAAAACAGTGAAGCAGGATAAAGACTTGGAGAAAGCAATACTTTTTAAACATTAAGGATCTATGTATTTTTCTACCCAGGCTTCTAATAGTTTTGCAGATAAAAAATGATTTTCCTTATCTAGAGAATAGAGGGAACAATTCTGAGTGTCGTGAATTGGACGGAATTCCTGGAGTAAGCACCGGGAAGCGCCACCTAACCGATGCTCACTCTCTTATACTTGAAAAATCCAACACAATGAAAACAACAGCAACAACAACAAAACAAGTCCTCAAGATCACGAGGTTAATAGGACCTACATTTACTCATTAACAGAGCAGATTCTCAATTAAGTAATTTTTAGAAGGCTGCTCTCCAGTGAATCAATGCATGAATGAATGAGTGAAGTGAATGAGGATCTGGTCTAAAGACTATTCATAAAGCACTTATTTCTCTGAGAGTGAATTTTTGGAAAGAACTTAAAGAATACTCAATACTGTGGGTAATGGAAGAAATGAGGAAAAAAAAAAAAGTACTGGTAAACGCATCACCATAGTAAAAAGGGCTGGAGATTTAGAACCAGGCTATGGCCTCCAAGACTTATTTTTAAGAGTAAAAAAATTAGAGAAAGTAAACAATATGATATTGGTATATTCTGATCTATCTTTTTACCTTCCTTTCAATAGCTTCTAATTCAGGGGCTTGTTTAAATTTTGCATTTACAAGCCCCCTTTCTATTTTCTGCCTTCAAGAAAATAAGTTAGAGGGTAATTTGAAAATTCCTTTTTTAAAAAATGTTTTTTTAAAATACAATTTTACTTTATCCATCTGTGACTGGGGCTAGGAATACTTACTGAATCAGTTGCTATGGGATAATTGTGTAATATTTGCAATGAGTTATCTTCAATTTTTTTCCTGTTTAAAAATAAGTAAATCGCTAAGTCAATAACATTCCTTTAAATCATGCAACCCGCTGAAATATAGACTTTTGTTTCTGTGTTACTTTGAGAAACCATGTAGATCATGCCAATTGAGATGGATAAAGGACTTATTTGAGCAAACTTTGTCTCCTATCCAAATACTGGTATAATGAAGTGCAGAAGTAGGTAGAGTCTTGTGCCTAACACAGGACTTGTCTGGAGTTTATTGTCTCCATCAATGAAAGAGAGGAGGCTAATTCTAAAAATCTTCAAATATCAAAAAGAGTCTACATTTTTGGCCAAATTTCTTCCCATATTTAGAGACTCTGGAAAAATGGTTACTTTCAGCATGAGAAATTTTATCTTCCAAAAGTTCTCATTTAAATATTTTCTTTAGGGGGCATTTTTTGGAACTGTTTCAGAAACTTGTTGCATTCCTTTTTTGTGTTGTTTTGTGTTTTCTCTGTAGCACTGTACTTTTCTCTAAACTAGGAACTTTTTTTCTCCCCTTATTGGCATTCCAACCCAGCAAAGAAATATGCATCCTGAGATAATGCTGCCAGCTTGCTATGAAAACCATATTTCATTCTTTCTTTGCAGAGCAAAAGGGAAAAAGCACAAAGGAGCTGGTATAATTGAACGTAAAGGATTGCAGCAAACCTCCCCTTTGAGTCCCCTCGCTGGCATTCCCTTCCTTTATTTCCCCCTCTACTCCTTTTGTTTACCACTTTTAAAAGGCTCTTGCTGAGTCTTAGCTGCTTGCCCAAATTTGGTCTGAATCTAAATTTCTGGAAATGGTACTCCCATCTCTACAAGATAGAAGGGTGTCTAGAAATGTTGATCTGACACAGCAATGGATTGGAGGCACAGTTGCCTAGGTACAATAAATACATCCAGCGTTCCGGTCAGTGTGGGAATCTCATGAACCTGCTGCAGGAAGTAAAATGGGAAGATATGGTAATGCTTCCTCTTATTCAAAATTGGTATGCCATGTGCCAATGCCCTGGTCACCCCCAGTTACATTTCCTGTAGATAGAGCAAAATGAAACCCACTTAAATTTCAGGGCAATCTCTCTGGTTAAACATGAATAATGTGTTTTTCTTTTCACATCTTTTAATCTCTTTTCCCACCTTCTTTTGGTTTTCTTCTCAGAAATAATTGTAGGTGTCCAAGAAATGATTATATGACCATGGAGACAGAGTGACTGGAAACTGTACAGAGATGCAAAGAGATTAGAAACTCTACTGCTAACACAAGCCCAGTTATTTCACCCCATGAACGACTGTCAGTAAGAAAATGCTCCAGTTTAGCAAAAGACCTCATGGGGCTGGTTGGAATCACACCTCTTGGCATCTCTGCCTCTTTCTATGGCCACTGATTTTTCTGGCATAGGAAGTGATCTGAAAGAGAAGCATTTTCACCTAGAGCTCACCAAAGCTTTTTTGTATTCATTTCATCAGCATCGGCAGTTTCAGCACATTAAATGCTGACAATGAATCTAGCACCTGGCAAATCTAACTCAAGATTCAAATGGATTTTTATTCAGAAACATAGATGTTACTTGGAAATAATCACTGAAGATGGCAGCTATGCGTTTAACAAATGGCCGCGGTGGAAATTGCTGAGCAGAGAGAGGATATTTAGTCCAGCAGGCTTGTTCCCTTTAGGTTTATCTCAACCCCACCTCCCTGGTTTATCACTCTTTCCTTCAATCTTTTCTCTCTTGAGATAAAAGTGTCCAGCTGTCTCTGTACCTCATTTAGATTTCTTGCACCACTGGCCAATTATTCCATATGTTTACTACGAAATTATTTTCCTCAATTCCCAGCTTACTCTTGATGTCCTAATATCACAACATATTTCCTGGTGTCTGCTCTCCTTGCAGTGGAACGACAACATACACACCTTTGAAAATGACTTTTCTTTGCTGTAAAGAAGTGCAGCCTTTTCTAGTACTTACCCTGCCTCCTACTAATTAGGCTTTAAATTGGGCTTGGAGATTCACTGACCAAGGCCTGAAATTGACCCTCTGTCTTGAAACCCACCTAGAACACTATTATTGCCCTTCAAGTATAAGCAGCAAAGAAAAACATCTGGGCATCCAAATCTATCTGGGCTGAGGGATCCAGGAGAAAAATGATTGCTTTCCTTAGGCTACCACTCTGTTCCTGTCCATATTTTAATCAGGACTCAGAAGTTCTTCTAACAATGCTACCTTTTATTTTCAGAGCACTTTTAACCCACAACATGTTTTCACATACAAATCCTCTTTTTGTGTCAGGATCATTCCATTTCACACATTAGAAAACCAAGTCACCTGGGTGGTTAATGAGCCTTCCTAGAGGGAGAGAGAAGTGGGCTAGAAAGGGAAACTGATTCTTTCCTCTCAGTACAGTTCTTCAATTGTCATTGAACAAGCTCCTATATATTCTTGAAAACTTAATTAATGGGACCAAACTGAAACAGGTAAAGCAAAACCGCCACTTCCCATGAAGAAGTGCTACAAAGTGGGTGTTGATTATTAAAAGCTGTTAGACCTAGAATGATTGTTGTGAGACCATTTTGATGGGAAGGTGGGGCAAGCAGGACACAGGTATTTAATCTCAGCTTGAAAGGCCATACAAGGACATTTAATCCATTATACAAAGGAAATCTCTGAACCACCTTCAACTGGAAAGTTCTTTGAAATTTCAGTTTCATGCTTTTTTATCTGGAGGCCTGGAGACAGCCTTCTATCAAGAAAGTAAATCCTTTATTCCTAGTATACCTGTATACTGTCAATAAGTCACCCTGTGAGTTGTGTTTTTGGTA
>CAUYQU010038701.1:105000-127601 GCA_963574635.1 Cheracebus regulus
TACTGGTTACTGCTCTGAGTTAACAGGGTCACACACATTGATCACACAGCAAAAGGAACCAGTGATGTGCAATGTTTCACATAGAAATTTTACATGTTACCTTACACTACAACAATAAGAGAATTAAGCCATAGCTTTTGGTGTTTTCTAATTCTTTAGTTCCCACTGAAATTCAGCAACATTTATAATGAACAGTTCTCCCATGATCAGTCCACTTTCCACTCTCATTCTAAAATCAAGGATTGTTAATTTAGACCCATATCTTTACTTTAACAGACACTGTATTGTGTATACATAATTATGAAATATGTCTGTTAAGTAGGTCCCTGCTGTAAATTCACTGATTTTCTTAAACAAAAATGTAAACTTTTATCTAGCATGTCAAAGTCATTCATAAACTAGAAAGCCTTTTGTCATAAATACTTCCCATCAACATTATTAAAGGGTGATGTTAGGAACAACAAAATATTCCATTCAGAGCATTCTAAGCATTCCAGTGTTTGAGAGACTGAATGTTTTTCAATCATCTAAGATTTTATTCTTCAGGTATTTCATCTTCTATAATAGCATACATTATCCAAAATGTGCACAATTACTTATTAGCAAACCCAAATGCCATTAGGTTAAACAAAATCCTCTGTATAGCAAAAGGGGTTAACTAGATTTGTATTAATATAGGAGCCAGGCTTTTAATATTCTGCAAATGTTAACAAAGAAAGATGATAATGTTGAGTTAATATGGGTTAAGCATAAAATGAAAATAAATTTTTCTGATTGCGAGGTGTTGACACTTTTTTGGCTAGGGCCTCCAGCCTGTTCCTGAAAGCTGTGTAATTACAGAAGGCTTTTCCCCTCCTTTCCCCCTCCTGCTTCGAGCCTACCCACATTAGTAATGACCCCTTCACTGCTTCAAAAACCACTAATGGTCTTCAGCACGGGCAAGAAAAATGAACAGGATAAATTGGAATCTACAGTCAGTAATTTGCATCCTATGAGGCTGCTTTGGCCACTCACACTCATTCCTGGCCATCAATCGTTGCCTGTCAGGTGCTGCACTCTGCCACCATGACAAATACTCCTCCTAACACTCTGATTCGTCCAAACAATGTAATTGTCCTCCATTCTCCTTTTGGTAATGGAGATAATGAATGACTGCACAAACAAGAAGGATTGCTCATCACTGACGCCAGTGTGGCTTCAAACTGGAAAAGGCCTGGGTATACAGATTTTAATGGACTGAAAATACTGGTTGGGGTGGGAGGGGCAGTGGCAAAAAAAAAAAATGTAAAAGTCCTTTCTGTTATGGCATTTTCCTGCCAAATTCATGGGGCTTGCACCTTTTGACTTTTTGCCTCTTTAAGATTTTTAGAGCCTAAGTTTACAGGTTATTTGCCCAACAGAAATATATTTTGCAAATAGCACAAATTAAAATGAAAGAGTATCTAGATCTGCAGTGGTAATGTCTTCCAGTGTGCTGTTTCTTTATGCAGTGTTTTTGATCTTTTTTGTGTGTTTAGTCTTGCTCACCATTCACTGTTGTGATGCATTTGTCCAAGGCAGTTCTGACAAAATGTGGGTTGTAGAGTGTGTGTGTGTGTGTGCATGTGTTGAAGCCAGAGAGAGAGAAAGTTTAGATGAAATAAAGGTTCAGGATATAAGCAGAAGAGTTGAAATGGGAGATTCCTGGACAGTCAATTACTTTAAGTTTGATTGTAAATTTTGTAAATTCTGATGGAATAGCAATAATTCTTTCTAGTGCTTTATTAGAAATTTAGTCAAATGACCACAGAATTACATAAACAGTGCATTTTATCTTGGGAATCCCTGAGCTGTACTTTGACTATGAAAGGAGTTGCAAATTCCAACTACAATCATCAAAAAAACTGGTACCTTCCCAAAATTCACCTTACACAGATGGCTTTTTTTTTTAAAATTAATAGGGAAGACCATAATAACTTTAACTTATTTAAATAATGGTCTCTGGTTTTTGAACATTCGTGATTCCATGACCCTTTTATACATGGAGTGGACTGTTTATTTGAAAGTGCTCTGGCAATCAGCCACTATATTTCTAAAACTAAAAAGGGGATGGAAAACAATCAGCTTTCAGAGGAATTGGAACCACTGCAATGTGTTTTGGATTAATTTACAAATATATGTATATATTTAGGGCCAAACTGTGGAACTAGAGAATTTCTACTACATAGTCTATCATATGCATTCTTCTGCTTTATTAGAACAGACATCATATTGAAATAATAAACATGGGAAGCCTTCACTTCTTCTTTGATGTTTATTACTAAATGACTGACTGGCTCAAATTTAAAATAAACTTTGATACGTTTGCACTTGAAAAATGGAAGTAGACCACAAGCAATTTGTTGTCAGTTTCCATATTCCTGGACTAAAGCTATAGTTTAGTCTGTTCACGGTTGGAGGCCAGCCCACTCTAGTCCAGTGGCCCAGAGGTGCCTCAGCTCACTCATAAGAGCACACATTATGGTAACCTGAGAGCAATGATTAGGATTCCCCTCATCAAGAACGAGTCAGCACAGGTTAAACTTCTTCACATCTCGAAAGAATTCTAACGCCACTGTTGAAAAGAAGTCAATCACAAAGATCCTCTTACTTTGAATATCAACTGACACCTGTTCAAAAAGCTAAGAAGACATGTATGGCTTATGACTTCATGTAGATAGAAAATGTATTTTAATTACCTTTCTTCTAAGGACTCATTTGAAAGTAGGCTATCTTTCTTCAAGATACTGACCTTAGGCCTTCTTCTTTTTTGTTTTCCTTTTGGGGTTAACTTGGTTTGCCAAGTACATGGAAACAGATCTACAATATCCTTGGAATACATCAGTGGGACTTTTTATGGGTGAACCACCTAACAGTCAACTTCTTTTATGATTAACCCCTCTGTGATGATTTCCAAATTGAAACTAATTTATCATGAACTTTATTCTGTGCTGAAAGAATTTATATTGATGTTTTAAAATTTTAAGTGATACCTTGAATCACTCCATAAATTAGATATGTACAATGAATGAAAAAAGTGGTATTTGGAAGGCCAAAATTTGGAATTAACGTAAATGTTTATCAACTGGATGACAATTAAATCAAATGTGAGGTTTCATGAAAAGGTTGTCCCCACATATTATTGAGTAAAAAAAGCAAGTTGTAGAATAATGTGTATCATGTTTTTGATGAATGAATAAATAAATAAAATATACATATATCTATGCTTGTAGTGCAAAAATCTGGAAAAATATACATGAATAATAGGTCACATTGTGTAAGGCATCGAGTAGGAACTTTTTAAAAATATACTCCTCTATTGTCTATGTATGTACTGTTTTAAATAATTTTAAAAATGTAATATCAATTTTAAAATTATAATTAATTATAACTAATTTATATACTTCATATTTTTAAAAAACTGTAGTCACTTAACTTTTTTAGATAATGAGATATCCTCTTGCATAGTGGTAACTCTTTCATGGACATTTTTTAAAGCAAGACATCTCCAAGATTAGTTGTGTGTCTTAAGTTACCTTCCTACCCTGTAAGTCTGACTCGCTTGCTAGTCTACAAAGATGACCAGATGAGCTCTGACTGAACAATGCACAATTTGTCAAATTACTTCTGTGATAATGCAGTACAACTATTTAGATAACGGTCAACTAACTTGTTGGGTTGAATCTTGGTTTGAGTAAATGTGTGGAAACTGATCACTATCATGACCACTTCCTTTTCTTTGCTCCCCTTCAAGACATACATTTTATAGAGTTAATCCAGGTGACCTTCATTTTGATGATGCCACTCATACATGAAACCCTCTAAGTAATGTCCCTAATGTGGACAATAAAAGCGCATTGGGCAGATATCCTTTATTGATCTAGGACTATGCTTACTGCAATAGGGTACAGGCAGACATGCTAAGGACTTAACCCCTGAATAAATAAATGCATCTTCCTGAAATGTCAAATTCATTCATTTGTCCTTCATTTAATACCTTTTTCCTTTTATTTCAATATCTTTTTCTTATGTGAACAAGAATTCCTATGCAATGAATAGAATGTATAGTCTCATAAATTTTGAAGATAAAACAAACAACAATTAATATTGTAAACCAATCCCATCCTTGTAGTGAAATAAAATCACCTTTCGACTAAATTCCCATGGCAATTTACTTGGTATTTATAATTTTTAGCTTTTCATTGTCGTACTTCATTTACATCTCTGTCAAGTATAACTTTCTGAAGGTAAAGCCTTGGGATTTTTAACTTTTACATTTCTCCCTCATTCTTTCTCAGTGTCTCTAAATATTCGTAGAAAGAATGAAAAAAAAATAGACATAAGTTCTCATTTAAGCTTTGTTACTTTAAATAGGACTGTGCTTGGGATGCAGTCTCTGTTATGGTAAAATGACAGAAGGTTAACAAAGATACACATGGGATCTAAAACACCTATAGAGGTTGCAATAACAAAGTTTGTGATGCTTAATTTTCTAACTCTCTGACTCTCTTTCTCTGACAAACATATCATACCACACACACCCCCCTCTCAAGTTGTCTGAGCTTCTAGCCACGACATCAGGATATAGTAAAAATCCTTTGCTATCCTACTGTCAAGCTAACTACTGTTTCTACTTGATGCACTTCTGCATGAAACAGTATCTTTCTCTTGATTTGTGTTTCTATATTCAAATTTGTATATTTTCTGGATGTCTCATCTTTGTCTCTAGCTCTTGAAATCAGAACCACAAAACATTAAGAGTCAAAAGGTTTTTGGACAGAACTTGGTCTGAGAATTTATGTAAATAAGGAAACAGAAGCTCGTAAGGCTTAAATAATCTACATCAGGTCATATAAATTGGCTTTCATAAGAGTTGGGATAACCACCTGCTTTCCTTACATTGAATGGAAGACTTTTCCACTCTAAAATTAATGTTTTAAATTGAAATGCCACTTCCCCTTTTTTTTGATAAGAGTGCCCTGATTTTAATTTAGGGGTGTACTCAGGGGTGGCTAAGTGACTCAAGTTTAGTTAGTCAACACAGGTAATCATGCTGGCAGCATTAAAGATGGAACCCAAGTTAGGTTAATGGGAGTCAGTCATGAAACTGTTGAAAGTACTCTTTTTTCACTGGGGTTACTAGTCAGTAAAATGTGTGCCTGGAGTTATTAATGGCTATTATTGTCACTGAATGAGGAGAACCTGATAGAGAATGAAGCTCATGCAGACAAAAGGAGAGCCAACAGATACAGAAAATAGAGTCCTGACATCATTTCTACATCTAAGTTAAGCTTTACCTAAAAGTAACCACCTTTACCTTTCAGTCACTTCAGCCAATTAATTAGTCCTGTATAATACACATAGCCCAATTTGGATTATGTGGATCTTTTTCAGTTTATTCCCTTTCCCCTCTAGCTAAAAATGATTGTTTAAAAAAAAAACAAAAAAAAAGGAGAAGTATGAGGAGGAAGAGGAGGAAATGAAAGAAAAAAAGAAAAAGAATAAAAAATAAATGAATACATTTTGCTTTAATTTATATGTACATATAGACTCTGGTCAAACAGCAAAAACTTGAAGATTTTTAAAAAGTTTATCTGAGTAGTGATCCCAACAGAGTTTTAAAATTATAAAATTTGGAAGATAGAGGCTTAAGCATACAATGTACATGGAAGTGTGAAAATTTTGTATCTAAATTCGAAAAGCAAAGGATAAGGTGGAATTTTAATGATGTTTCTTAAAATGACCATAGAGAGTAAATTTTAGCATGTGTTTTGTGTAAAGTTGAAACTCTAAAGTGAGATGAATATAAATTTGCTAATCAAAATACCTGAAAAACACATTTAGACTCAAAAACCTCACAGCAACCAAAGGCTACGATAATGCAAAATGATACGAAAACTATCGCAATCATCTGGCTAATTTACGGTTATTTGATTTCAGTAAAATTCCATTACCTGGCTGCTGAAGGAGAGAATATTTCAAATAGTGTGTGATCAAAACATTCCCCTCCATTTCCACGATTCCGGCATGTCCAAGCCCTACTAATTCATCATAGTTCATTCAAACAGTGGAAAACCCTCCCAAGCCAGAAGCAGTTGCTCCCCACAAACTTCCACAGTGCTTTCTTTCCTCCTCTCTTATGTTTTTATTCACTTCATATTGTCTTTTATGTGTACATGTGCACCTGTGTTACATCCCGCACTGGACTGCAAATCATTTGAGGGCAGAGTTCAAGAATTATTTAACCTTGAACTTTCTACAGCCCTTAGCTCAGTGTTTCCTACAGAACAGGTGTTCAATACATACTTGTTACTGAATGCATTTGCTCTGAATGCATTCATACTGTTTCCTGACAGAAAGGACTGACTGTGCTACAGATAAGATGCATAAGTACTCAGATAAACACAGAGAGATTGAGACAATCATTTAACTGTTTTACGAACACAATATTTGGATATTTGAAAATATGGAATTTTTCATCCAGATGTTTGGTATTATGAAAATACAGGTTTCACATTCAAATAGTATTTTTTTTTCTTTAATGGCAGATGTATATTTGGGAGGAGGGAAAAGTGAGCATTTCAGGAAGATTCATTTCCATTTGAGTTTAAATGGAAGCAAAGACATTGAATTATAATAATAGCATCCCATAAAATTCAGAAAAGGTTTGAGATGTGAATAATTGCTAGATCCTAAGAAATTAAATTGTTTGGGGGATACTGAGAGCCACAGTGGGAAGGCCTCATTAAAAAGAGCAAAGAGAAAAGCATACTCTCTTCTGTAGGTAAGCTAAAGAAATACTCAATGAGCCTGATGGATTATCATATAAAGATTTTAAGAACAGTTATTAAATGTATTATTAAGATGTAGATAAAATAAAAAAGTAGAGAAGAAATTTTTTTAAGATACCAAAGTTAATGACTAAAAGGAAAAAAGTGAGTATCTTAGGATAAGGAGAAATAAAAGCATCTGCAAGGAGACATGTTACATATACATATTCTAACAGTATCGAGTGAGTTTATTACAGATGGGAATGATGGTATTAAATGATGGTCCAACACCACCAACACTCATTTTACCTCTAAACTTCCAAAAAGGCATCAAAAATACTGCAGATAAAATTCAGAATTTCAAGCATAACAAATACAATTATTTTTCTATCGACTGAGACTTTAAAGTTGAGCACAATCTTATTTCGAATGTAACAGAAATACATTCCAAGGCTAGAGAAAGATAATTTTTATTTAACATTTGTTAGGATGCTCCCATGAGCTGCTTGGCCATGCATGTTATGCTGCCTACATGGCTAATGGGTAATCTTACTAAATGAGCCAAAAGCCACAAATAAGGCCTTGACTCATTTAACAGTCATTTCACATTTCCACACTATGACCAAATTAATATTTTATGGGGTCACTCAATTCTACAGCCAGACCACTTTTCCAAAAAATTGAATTTTGTACTTATTTATTTTATGGATCATTTGTTGAAGCAGATTTCAAAACAGGTTTAGGCTATTTAGATTTTTCAGTGAACTGCAAAAGAAAAACTTAGATTCAGAGTTTTAGATGTAGAGAGAGTATTAGAGGTCATCTAATTCAGACTTCTCATTTTATGCCTAACAAAACCGTGGCTGACTGAGGCAAAATGGCTTGGCCTAGCCTCACTGACTTCCCTCTCTTTTAAGATGTCCCTGATTTCTCCAGTGAAAAGAAATTTCACACACATGGTCTCTGAGAACACTCTTAGAGAACATCTTATTTCTACCTAGGAGTAATAGATGCCAATATCCAGATTGTTTTCCTGCATGTTACTTAATAACACCCATATCCTATGTCTTTCTGTGCCACCCTATCTTTCCGTTTGCCACACTGCATTACAAATGCTTGCCTGTTTGTCTGTCTTCCCTATTAGACCATATGTGCCTTCAGAGTAGATATTGGGTGTCCGGATTTTACTTCCAGAAGCTAGTTCACTGCCTGGCATTTAAAAGTACCCAATATAAATATGTGTTGACTAATCAAGTTGGAAAAGACCACAAGTGATTCTTTGCATCCCCAAAATACTATTTTAAAATTACAGGAAGGGAAGTTAGTGGAGGCAAAAGCCAGATAGCAAATGAGAAGGAAGATTTAGAAACACAAAGAGGCAGAAAATACCAACTTTTTATCCATATCAAACTTGAAATAGTGAAAATCAGCTCTTACTTAAAGCAAGAGTAAAACTTTATAAATGTAGAGAACTGGGAAGAAATGGCAAATCCAGATGGTGACAATGAGACACTGTGGAGAAGAAATAAATGCATTGAACTTTTCATTAACATTTAATGTATTCATTTTAAATAGGCTAAGGGATTGCTTTAAAACAAGGGTCTGAAGTATGTAGTAGAGAGTTATATAATGTCTAGACAACTGAGATACTTGTATCTAATCTTATGACAACAATCCTACTTAACCGGTCCAGACACAGTGCCTTATGAAACTGAGTTAGAAGGAAATGAGGATTAGCGATTCGTCCATTACAACAATTCTTTAATAACATGAAAAAAAAAGGCTAGGTGAAAAAAATCTGGGGCAAATATTAAGGAATTATTAAGGAACATCAAAAGCTATAATAAATAATTTCAGTATGTTCCATTCAATTTTACTTGAATAGATTATGCTATGAATAATTTTGCCTGATTTATCATAAGAAGACACTGAAGGTCTAGTTGGAGAAGAGATAGCTAACATGGATTTAAAGAGGAAGGGGTTGTTTAAAGAAGCTGAGGGTTCCCTTATTTTTTTTTCAAAAAGGTTATTATCTCTAGAGTAAGCAATGTAAATGTTATGGATAGTATCTTCTTTGCTCATCTCAGAGTATGGGGTAACAGAATGGGGTTAATGATAAGCTTAAAAAGTTATAAAAACAAGAAGGAAGTAGCTACAAACTAATGACTTCTTGTGATAGACAAAAGTGGTTAAAAGAAGAACCTTAATAGTGACTGTCCATTTCTTGCACCATATTATGGAAAAGTTTCAATCAGGGGGCTCTGAAACACAACCCCTTAATAAGAGTTAGTTCTTTCATTCTAAAGCTCAGCAAGACAGAAACTCTTAAGGTAGAAAACAACCAGCATTAGGAACTTGGCTGAAAGGTGCAGAACTATTTTATTTTTCTAACATATACAGAGAGCTTCTTTCTGCATATAAATGAGTGTTTCATACAACTAGACACTTAGACGAACACTCTAAAAAAGGCAGACTCAAAACATCTGACATTTTTCCTGTTTAATTATAGTCTCATATTCTTAAAATATTCAGGAATTTATCTGATTTTTAAAAATACATGAGAAGCATCATTACCAGTCTGCTACAAAATACGACAAAGTAAAACAAGACATCATCCAAGTGTTTACCTTAGTTTAGTTATGCATTACTAGTAAATAAAGCCATCAACTATAATAAGCAACCATAGTAAGAAAACGCTTATCCAGGCCATCAAAAAAGGTCAGTTAGCAGTATTTGTTTTGGAACTCCCCACAGTTTTATCTTATCAATTTGTTTTTCCTTCCTTTTTTGTTAGAGCAGATTCTGCAGTGAAAGTTAAACTAAATCAAGATGGAGACAGAGCAAGGTACTCTCACTACATTATCTATCTTTATGCCCCATTAGTATTTTACCTAAGGTCTACAATACATGAATACATGAAATATAAATTATTTCTGAGTATATAAAAGAAAATCACTTTGTAAGTTTCTAATTTGTATGTAGACAAAATCAACTGCTTAGTAAATAGAGCACCTTTCAATATGTCTTTTCATCATACCGATGAACATATTTTTTTCTGGTAATTAAGATATAAGATCATAAACTAATCTATGCCATAACCAAAAAAAATACACATTTTCATGATCTAAATATCTATTGACTAAACATTCATTCATTCAAAACAAAAGTGATTAAATACTAAAATATCAAACCATTTCATAGTATTTAAACTTTTGCCACCATAATGGAATGCAATGCTGAGTAAATCCAAATAAATTGGCAATTTATGGACTAAAAGAAAGTACAATTGAAAGTATTCTTGACAAAAAGAAGGCTACATGCTGATATATGTTTATAGTTTACTTAAGTATTAATATGTGGCCATTTTTTTTCCTAATTTGGACAAAAAAATCAGAAAATATTCAGATCAGGCTTTTCTTAGCTTGGGTAGACAAGTTGACCTCAGCAGAAAATGGTCTAATTATCTCTCTACTATATTTGCTTCTATTCATCAATTGGACATAAGAAAGAGAAATAATACGGACCTATTTAAAATATAAATATGTGAAGTTATATACTAGTTATATTTTTTCAATCCATTTAAGCAAGTAAGATTTGATAGAAAGCAACAGCTATTTCTTATTCCTCCTAATTTGTATATTAGAAATTAGCAGTATATCTTTATATTCTTAGAAATAAATAAGTCTGTATTTGCATAAAAAATATTTTTTACAAGGATTTAGAAAGCCCTGAAAATGGTTGTCTCCACAAAAATTGAACCTCAAAGGGACAAATTTTTAATGCAGCTAAATTCACCTGGTATGAACCAGTATGGCCAGCAACTGCTTTGATTAGTCAAGCATTGATTCTGATAGTTAAAAAGTTTGAATTGTTGGTTGCTGGGAAACAATTATGTTTTTCTGCATGATGGTCAAAACCTTTAGCACTTCTGATACCTAGTATGTTGTGGCTTTGGCAGAAGAACTTAAGCTTGACCCATATCTAGCATAATGTGAAGGGCATTTGTAGATCAGAACAAGGTGAGTTAACCATCTTCTTCATTCTGAAATAAGGTATCTGTGGGAGTCCTGATTGCCTCAGGACTCCTTCAGACAACAAAATCTGAGGATGTTCAAGTCCCTGATATAAAATGTTGTAGTATTTCCATATACCCTATGCACATCCTCCTGTATGCTTTAAATCATCTCTAGATTACTCATAGTTCCTAATAGAATGTAAATGCTATGTAAATTTACATAAATAAAAATCGTTATATAACAATTTTTATTTATATATTTTTTACTGTTATATTTTTATCTTTTGTTGTCTTTTTGTTCCTAAGTATTTTCAATAAGCAGTTGCTTGTGTCCCCGATGTGAAACCCACAGATGCAAAGATCTGACCATAGCCTGAAGTATATAGTTTAAAGATATCTTGGCTACTCCTGTGTTACTGACTGAATCATATACATCATTAAAATTCTTAAACAATTTAAATACCTTCATTTGAGTAATTGGAAATATACCCTCATGCAACAGAAGCTGAGTGGGTTTCATTCTCTGAGTTAGCAAAACACTTAAGGATTACCACATGGCAAGAAATAAGCCAGAAATGGCCTTTAGACTCTAAGCAGAAAATCATTAAGCAAATCCAAGATACTATTTGTATGTATGTGCCATGAAAGTATTGATGCTTCATCTAAATAAACACATTTACTGACAGGAGGTAAGAAGGATGGCTTTCAGTAAGAGCTTAATAGGAGGAACCAAAATTATTTTAAAGAGATCAAAAGTATGGATAAAAATCACCATTCAACTCAGGACTCTGACTCTCGATATATAAGAGGGAAACTTGGATTTGACCTGGATACTGAGTAAACTATATTGACAAACTCTCTTCCACTTAGCAGTCTCACCTGGCAGAAACTAAAGGAAAGACTTTGTCAGTTCAGGTATTTGAACATGTATAATTTTCATACAGTGTACAGCACAAACAGGAAATGAGGGAAGAAATGCATTAACTACTATGTTATAAGTTCTTCATCTTCTTTCCAACCTCATTAGCCACTTTTGAAATGGTACTACTACAAGGAAGGAATAACCCTATCTGCATTTTATTGTTGTGGTATTTGTACAATTCTACAAAGACTCTTCCATAAGTTCCTGAATGCATTGTCACTTTTCATTTTAAGTGAATGGAATGCTAAAGATATTATAGAAGAACATAGAACCACACTCTCTTGAGACATTCCTTTCTTTTGGACATTTAGGACTATTACCCCTAAGTTATTGTAAACATAAAATCTGTCAGCATGGGAACTTCAACTTGAACTGTGCTTTAAAGAAGTAAAAGCAAATTGAAATACTATAAGTTGAATCATGAAGAGAGTTTGCTGTTTGCTAAAGTGAGTCCTTTTGTAAGATAAATAACTCTCTTGCAAAACAATTAATACTCCCCAATGGACTAACGCTTTTCTGATTTCTTTATGAACAAATCTAGATGTTTACAAAAAGAAAATGCTAAATGAAACATTCTGGTGGATTTATTAATAAGCATTTGGATTTTCTTTTCTGTGTTCTGTTCACTGTTGTATGTCCAGCTTCTTAGGAAGAAGTCTAGGAGAGCAGTATCACTCATTAAGTATTTTATAAGGGAATGAATATTTTTTCAGTGCTTAACCTGAGTCTAAAACATGGAATGTCTCTTTTTTTTTTTTTTTTTTTTTTTTTTTTAGAGACCAAGTCTCACTCTATTGCCCAGGCTGAAGTACAGTGGTGCTATCTTGGCTCACTGCAACCTCCACCTCCCCAGTTGAAGCAATTCCCCTGCCTCAGCCTCCAGAGTAGCTGGGATTACAGGCACACACCACCACGCCTGGCTAATTTTTTTTGTATTTTTAATAGAGACAGGGTTTCACCATGTTCGCCAGACTGGTCTCGAACTCCTGACCTCAGTCAATTCGCCTGCCTCTGCCTCTCAAAGTGCTGAGATTACAGGTGTGAACCACCATGCCTGGCAGAATGTCTCATTTAAAGTGCACAAGGGAAGCAAGGGAAGGATCAGTCTTTACCTTTCAAATTAGTAGTTAGAACTACCTAGTTGGGAGAAGACTAATGACAAGGGGAGGGAAAATTTCTGCATGTTATCGATGTAAAAACATATATTCTATCAATTTATTTCCATTAATGAAAATCTGAATTTTTGTCATGACAAATTATATAATTCTATTAGCCCATATAGACTCAGAAAGAAGGGGAAAAACCTGTAGAAAGCCCCATAGAACTTGTCATAATAGTCTAGGCAGAAGTATATGACTGTCATTCCAAGGCTGTAACACTTTCCATAATTTAATATCCTAGTGGATAAACATTTGAATTTAAAGTGTAGATACATTTTGGAAACACTCAACCAACTCAGGAAACACATGTGCTATGGTGTCATCAGGTCACACTTCAGGTGGAGCTCTGGGAAATTTTTTGGAAAATACTGGCAGAAATAGGTTGGAAGGAGAGAGAGAGAGAACACATAAATCCATTAGCAATTGCATTTATAGCTCTTCCCATCTGTCATTTTCAAAGTATTTTTCTAATATTAGCTGCTGAAGTTCTAAGTGCACATGGCTCATATCCATTGTCTCATCTCACTTGATAAAGGTACAGAACCAAATGCAGGAAGCATTGTGACTTATCACTTGTTTGTGATTCACGCAGAATTAAATGCAAATCTTAAGCTTTGGATTCTCAATTTCTTTCCCTATGTTGAAAATCCATGAGGCTAACTACTTCCTAGGAATAGTTGTCTTTTAACACAATCTTCATTCTTATTCTTCACCTAGATTAGAGAGAAACTTTGGATATGAAAACATGGCCGATGTTACCCAATCTAATATAATCTATTGCACTGAAGATTTGATTATACCAACTCAAGGCAGGTAAGGCCAACTTATGGATAAAATAATTATGTGATATTGGAAAGATGTGATTAATTATATGAGGTCTACAGTTGCCATGGAACAATGTAATACAGTGAATTTCTAAGGTATTTGTTTTAGTTTTGTATAAGATTTAGTAATTTAACTAAACTCTTACCTCTCTGTTCCTCCAGAATGTAAGCGATATTATGTCTGCTCATGACCAGCACACGTGGCCTATAGCATTTAACAAAACTGCCTAAAGAAATTTAAAGCTGATAATTGTAGGATTAATATGGAAGTCCTGAATAGTTCTACCATTAGGTCAGTTAATTGAAACTTTAAAATACTTATATGCTTCCCATCAGAATGTAAGCTTATTGAAGAAACTTGCAAAGAACTATTAGGAAAATTTCATGGAGTAAACTTTTCCCTAACCCAGGCTATAGTTGCGCAAGAGAGTTGGGGATCTAGAAACTTCTGTGGCTAATGTCTGCAACACACTGCAATAATGACCAGGAGACTAACTAATCACTCAAGTGAGAAAAAGCTTTGACAAGTCCAAGAAAAAAGGAGCTCACTGTCATTCATTCTCGGAAATTAAAACAAAAACAAAAACTTATAAAGAAATTCAGGCCATATCTCATGAGGGGAAGAAGAAACTAAAAAAGATTAAGAGACAAAGTGAGCTTATACACATTAGAATAATATATGCTCAAATCTCTGGAGAAACTCTATTATATCACAATTAATGCAGAAACTGCAATCAAGCCAGGCTAATTTCAATAGATTCCAAGTTTTGAACAGTTCCTAGGCTATCCAAGTGGGAATTTGGCCAGGACGCTGGGGTTAATAATTCATTTTGAGGAGGGCTAATTCTTTGGGAAGCAGCCCACTCTGCAGGAGGAAACATTTGGCCCATGTGAGCAAATTCGCTCTTAAAGATCACCATCTATTAGCTCCACAAGACACCCTTTTTAGGGGGAGAAGAGGGAAGTAAGTTCACTTTCTCATACATATACAAATATTTATCATGTTTTCAATAAATATATGTTAATGTCAGAGAAATGGCTCAAGGATACACAATCTTAAGGAATAATTTTACACCAACTTCTGATTACCAGGATCTTAGTACAGTATCATCAGAAGAGTATTATGGCTAAAAGTAGGGGCTCTGGAATCAGATGGTCCTGGCTTTTAATCTTGGCTCTGCAGATTACTTACTGTGAAACCTTGAAGGAGCTACTGAATCACCCCAGGACTTGAGTTTTTCATTTATGAAATGGGAAAAATAATGGTACCTACCTCACAGAGTTCTTATGAGGTTTCAATAAGTCATGTATTAATTGAACAAATAGATATTGACTGCTAGGCATTGTTACAGGAGAGGAAAATTCCTGATCTCATGGAACTTAATTCTGACAAGGAGTGAAGGCACTAAATAAAAAATATAGAATCTGTCTAGGGGTGACAAACTTTATGAGGACAAATAAGGCACTATACAGAGATAGAAAATAACTGGGGAGGCTATTATTTTATGTAGAGTAGCCAGGGAGAGCATTTTGAGAAGGTGACATTTGAGCACAGACAAGTGTAGTCCGAGCCAGCTAGGAGGCAGGATGGCAAGGAGCCCGGAGCCCTACTGCAGAGTGAGAGGGGCTCAATGGAAGGATGGGGGCTAGACAGGTAGCTGGTGCCAGACCCTCCTGGGCCTGTGGGTCATGTTAAAAGATTTAAGTACTAACATGGTGTCTGGCACATAGTAATTAAGCACATAATAAATAGTAGCTATTTATTTATTCATACTGGGTAAATACAGTCATAAATCAGAACCATTCATTGTTTCCATTGCTCTGTCCCATAATGGGAGTTTTCTACATCAATCCTGTCATCCTCACAGAGTGGATATCCTAACACATTTTAAATGCTCATGATACAACTAGTGTTTGTAAATGTAAATATTCTGTGATGTGTGGTTATTCAGCATCTTATTTTTCTGTTGGTGGGTCTCTAAAGTGATGTTTTTAAAAGCTCTTTTGGTTGAATAAAGTGAGATGGGATGCAAAAAGGATCTTCAGCTGGGGCACGCGTAGAGGCAAGGTGAATTAGGACAGCGGCCTTTGCATTTTCCCCAAGAACACCAGAAGGTAGGTATGTCCTTACAGTAAGCTGATCTAGAAGAAAATCTGGAACTGAGTTTCATGTCTCTAAATTGACTACAGTTTTGCCCCAGCAGTCACCACCTAGCAAGTACACAAGACATCAAATGGATCATTCATGCCCTTCCCAAAACCCGAATGACTCCATATCAACAATAACACAGATTATTTGCCTGCATTCTAAGGCCTTTCACAATATGGCCCCAAAGTGTCTTTCCAAATTTATATTCCACTACTCTGCAACACAAATATAAAATCCTAACCAAACCACATTGTCTTCTCTGTCCATTTTATTCATCTATCATTGCTACTAAAGCAGCTTCACACCATGCAGATATTCAAATGCTCACCATTCTTTCTCTCCTCCCCTGTTTCTATACACAGTGAACACTATGTTTCCCAGTCCCTCTACACCTCTGCTCCCCATAATTGGGCAGGACCATGCAACTGATCACTAGACTAACGACTGTGACTGAGGGTGTGTGCACTATCTTGGGAACTGAAGAATTCACTTGCTGCTATTAACTCCCCCAGCCCTCTCTCTTGCTGCTGCAATCATGGAGGTACTTGTTAAGAGTGAGGTGTTACAAAGTGGAAGAAACTTTACATGCTGAGCTTGTATAAGGTGGATAGCAGCCTCAGAGAGAAGCCTGAAGTCACCACTGATTTTGTGGGCCCAAGGAACAAACTCTTTTGCATTAAGCCACTGAGGTTTTTGGTGCTATTTGTTGAAGCAGCATAACAAATCCAATTCTGATTGCTATACAGTTCTTCAAGATCAAGCTTCCTTGATCACTACTTTGAAGTGATTCTTCCTTTCTCTGTACTTGTAAAAAAATCATAGGGAGAAAATTTTTTTAGATGCTGGTTAGAAATTTCTTTGTAGGAAGAATCAGCTCTATTGAAAAGGATCTTTGCTAGGCCTGGGGGCTGAAAAATAGGGGTTGAAATAAATCCCCCAGGCCTGTGTTTCTAATGGCAGCCAAGTTTCTTGTCAGAGCAGGAAGCTACTCAACCTGAATTGCTGAGAAGTTGTGTTGAGAGCTGCCTAGGAGAAGAGGCGGAGGCTATTAAAGTCAAGAGGCGAGGCCTGGGAAGAGATTACATAAAGGGAGTTTTTCAAGTGATACGTGTGGTATGTGATGTGACACTTCCCCTTGACACTAAAAGTCTTCAGTAAAACTAGAGAATTCCCAAAATCCTTGAGGAAGCTGACGAAGCGGCTGAATTTTGCATCAAGTCTATGTTGGTTTAGAAGCGATTCACTTGTGCAGTCAAAGGAATCAGCTGATATCTGGGTCACACTTCATTTATATTATTCATGTAGGAGAGATATGCATTATAGTACTTGCGTTATAGAAACCGGGGGTAAGACAGTAAGGTTCTCAATAAAATGAACCATATTTCACGCGAGTCTTTATTTTGCATGTGCCTAGCTCAGAACTTTATAGCGGAAAATCTCAGTAAAAACGTATCTAGTGAAGAGACAATTGCTGCGGATCAAAACCAGTTCTCACTTCGCTTTCTCATATTGAAATGTAAACCAGCCATCATTTAGTGATAGTTTATTTTGATTTTTTGTTAAAGGCATTTAAAGACTATTTCATGACATTTCAGTCATTTTCACTTGTTAAGTGGTAGTAAATATTTTAAGCCTTCATCAGCCACAACCTTGCTAATGATACATTGTTGTATTTCTTCTCCTAGTCTGCGCTCTTAACTGCATTTAATTATCTGAATTTTCTCAGGATGAAGAAAAAGAGCTCCCATAAAGGGTGAGAATTGAGAGGAAATGTAGATAAAAATGAATTTCACTATCTCACTTCCAGTTTATCTACTGTGTCATCGACAGTAAAGTCCTGTTTTTGTCTCTTCAGAAAACCACATGACATTTGAGAATCTTCTCTTCTACTGCACAAATTTCAAAACCATCTGGAACACCTTCCTTCCTTCCTTCTCTCCACCTCCCTATTCGTCCATCCTTTTCTTCAAACACGAAAGTGTTTTTTTCCTTATTTGGCTCGCTCTTCCTATGTTTCGGAGCTCATACGTTTTATCTTGATTCTTTAGTAACTTGAAGGTATTGTTTATATGAAAACAAGCTTAGACATACATAGGGCAAATTGAAATAAATAATATTTACAGATAAATCCTCTGTGGTGTATACGAAAATTGAGAATCAACTTTTCTGACTTCTAATTTCAAATATTAATGAGAAGTAAAAGGGCAAAGATCAAACCAGTATATGTACACAGGAGGAAACACTAATACAATACATACAAAACTATTTTAAAATTAGTATGTTCGCATTTTCAGTCAAGAAGACTCATGTCTGCTCCTTGTTAGTAAATTAAACTCACAATTATAATCTTTGAAGACCTTCCCATAATGAAAAAATAAATAAATTTCAGCTTTTTATAACTTAAGACTTGAGAACAATGTCTTTTTGATCTTTTTTATCTTTGCAAAAGTACAGATATAAGAAAACTATACAGAGCCCTTGTCTTTAAATATTTAATACTTCATTTTCTTGTTACAGCTGGAGAATTATGGATTATTGACACTGACTCTGTAAATAACCTAGCTATATAGCCAGTCACGTTTACAAAGATTGAATACCTGGTTAAATTCTTCAAGTATAATACAGTTTTGTTTAAAATTGCAAACATTTTTGTGTGTGTGTGTGTGTGTGTGTGTTATGCACACACACACACTCAGCAAGAAATTAGAGTGCTCGTATTTAAAAAAATCTCCCTACAGGAAATCAGAGAGTGCCCATGATTTGAAAATCTGGATTTCAACACTATCCTTTGCTATACAAATTAGTGGAAGTGTCCACATTACTGTCCCCAACACAGCACAAGGAAAGTGAGTCCCCTCCCAGACAAGGGGTTTCTGACACTTGTCTTTATTGCCCCATCATAAATTCATAAAGGGATGTCCGCTGTAACCAGTTGGCAAGTTCACTGCATAAACATCAACACCAACTTAATGACTGTGTACACATCGTAAACTAGAGAATCTTTATACAAAGAAATCAGATAAATCAAACATCAGTTGAGGCTAAGGAGAAAGCAATTAAAGCTTCAGGTTAAGGTGGCTGTGAGAGGGCACTGTGTCACGTTAGAGCAGAGAATAGAATATGCGTTAATGCGACTACAGTATGTGTAATTAAATTAATTAGTAATATAAAATGTGTTTAAAGCAACATCTCAACGAATAAGAAACATTCAGAAGTTTTAATTTTCTCACTGTATGTATTCAAAAAATAGACAAAAAAAAAAGAAAGAAAACTCTGAAATTTCCTAAGGGGTTGATAAAAATAAAATGGTGGTGGTGGTGGGGGCGTTGGGAGGATGTAAAGTTGATTTACTTGCCTCTGGCTAGTAACAGGAAAAGGAATAATCAGAACATAAAAACCTGTTTGGCCATATTTCATCTCCTATAGCATATTGAAATGTTTTGGTGCCAACCCATTTCATTCTAATACCTCGAAGGCTGGTATAAAGCACCTTTAAGGCACACTGTTTTCTCAGCAATTATTTACAGCCAATCTCTAAGAAATGCTTAAGCATCACCTGGTAACACAAATTTTAAAATTATATTTAAAATACTCAAGGAGGTTTTTGCTGAACAAAAATTAGATTGCCTATATGCCAAAGCTCCTCATCAGCTGAAAGCTGGAAGCTAAATTTGGCCGTAAGAAACTGGCTTGGAACTTCAGAAGTTCTGGGGCCAAATTCAGCCCTGTATTACTTGTATGCCTTGTTACATAGAAAAAAAAAATAGGGCTGTTTCAGTGATAGCAAGTGTTCCATTTATTCATCTCAAAAGCAATAAGATCCTAGAATGGAGCCTTCATAACACAAAATGCTTTTAAGTTCTCCCTGAGGGAAACACAATATACACAATTTATGTAAAAAGAAGAAAAATGAAAGCTAAGTATGTCAGTTAAGGGTCAGAAATCAATATTTCTTTAACAGCCTAAGCAACATGCATTACTCTTAATACAAATACTTCAGAGACTTTACATTCTTCATAAAGGGGGATTTTCACATAATTGGGGTTGAAAGTGACAGAATATGCTCTCCCAACTTAGCTTCTATTGCTGCAAAATGAAAAAGAATATATTTGGACAGCATTTCACTGATCCCTGTCATCCTCGGTTAAAACTTCTTACCTAAATGTCCAAGTGTGGAGCAACAGGTAACTAAATTTTAATACATCTCAATGGGATCTGATAAAGACATTCCAATATCAATATAAGGACAATATAGAAACAGAAACTATGAATGTAAAACTAAAAAAAAAAACCTGAGAAAATGAGAAAATGCCATTTTTCAGGTGGCAAAATTTTGTCATGGTGTTCTGTTATGCTCTCAATAAAAAGTTTTAAAAAAGTAAAACTTCAGTTTCAGTAGCACAAAAGTAAGTTTTAATAAGATATAGTAGGAAGAGAATGGGCCTGAAGAGGTAGTGTCACTAAAAGGACAGAGTTTTAAAAAACAAACACCCTGATGAGTTGGTGAGCATTAACATTAGTCCTCCTTCTGTTCTCCAAAATGGAGCCGGAATGATCACTGCAAAGGACCCATGTCATCTAGTCGCTCTACTGCTTGGCATGCTTCGGTGGCTTTCCATTATTTTCAGGCTGAAGACAAAAATGTTTATCACGGCCTTCAAGGTACCAGATGATCTGGGTAGATGCCTCCAGAGTAATCCTGCACTTTTATCAATATTGTTTTCTCTCCTTCATCTACATTGCTCCTTTCGTTTTCATACCTTGACCATGCTTCTTCTTGCCACAGGACCTTTGCACATGCTGTTCCTGGCTTTTTCCCTTGTGCCCCATCTCACAGCTCCCAGAGCCCATATCCTCCTGCTTCAGATCTCAAGTTAGTCAATGCTAACCTTTCCAATCAAGTCAATTCTATCTTACTGCAATCTCTCAAAGGTCTCCAGGCTATTTTGTGGGGGCACTTACCCCAGGTGTCCTTTTACCAGGCTGTAAGCACAAGAGCAGCAGCTACGTTATTCTTTTTAACCATCACTCTATCCCCAATTCTGAGCACTGGAGGTGGTTCATACAGAAAGTACCTGATAAATATTTGTGGAATGAATGAGTGAATGAGCGTCAAGGTGGAATTAAGTTTCTTTAAAAAGTCCACAGAAACAACCTCAAGTCACTTCTAAGCAGCTTGAAATTAAATAACTCAGAGGCTATATCAATACAGGCACTACTCAATGGATAGGATTGAATTATCCAATTATAGTTGGTGAGGCCCAGCTGAAAAAATGGGAAAGAATTATCAGACAGTACTGGTACTATCCACAAGATCCTGAATACATGCCACAGGAGCAAACGTGCTAGATCTTTTGCTTGTGCATGGCTGTCTTCATTAGCCACACTGGCTCAGTGCAACTTCTTTTAAAAAAACCAACACCACTTGGAAGGATATTATCTACCTACTAAGTTTTTAAATAAAGAAGCTATTAACTTTCCTCCACATTTGGAATAAGTAACCAAATAGTGGTCACCCCTAAAGAGCTGTGCTTTTGTGATAGTAACTTTTTTTTTTTTTTGAGATGTAGTCCCACTCTGTTGCTCAGGCTGGAGTGCAGTGGCATGATCTTGGCTCACTGCAAACTCTGCCTCCCGGGTTCAAGCGATTCTCCTGCCTCAGCCTCCAGAGTAGCTGGGATTACAGGCGCCCACCACCATGCCCAGCTAATTTTTGTGTTTTTAGTAGAGACAAGGTTTCACCACATTGGCCGGGCTAATCTCGAACTCCTGACCTCAAGTCATCAGCCCGCCTCGGCCTCCCAAAGTGCTGGGATTACAGGTTTGAGCCATGGCGCTGGGAGAATAGAAACTATTTTTAAAAATTCATTTATGGAGAGATCCAAGATGGCCGATTAGCAACAGCTCAGGATTGTAGCTCCCAGTGAAAGCGCAGAGAGCAAGTGGATGCCGCACTTTCAGACGAATTTTTGTTGCCCACAGACTGGGAGATTCTCGTCAGAAGAGCCCCGCTGGTTGCCAGCGCGACTCTTTTGGCAGACGCGGCTGTTTTGCCGGGGCCCCGGGGCGGCACTTCTTGGTGCGGAGTATACGGGACTGGGTGCCCTTTTAGTCGGGCTTGGCTGGTCCCATCCCCACAAGGAGAACAGCAATTGAAAGCGCTGAGGACTGAGAGTTTCACAGCAAGCACAGCCGAACCCAGGAAGATCTAGCTCTGCGGGGAAGGGGCGTCCACTGAAGGAAAACTAAGAAACAGAAAAAACTTCATCACCAACAAGCCAGATGTCCACTCAGAGACCCAATCTGAAAGTTGGCAAGTACAAAGACGACAGGTGGATAAATCCACAAAAATGGGAAGAAACCAGTGCAAAAAGGCTGAGAACACCCAAAATCAGAATGCCTCTCCTCCTACAGGGGATCACACCTCCTCATTAGCAAGGGAACAAGACCTGACGGATAATGAGAGTGATGATCTGTCAGAATCAGGCTTCAGAAGGTGGATAATAAGAAACTTCTGTGAGCTAAAAGAACATGTTCTAATCCAATGCAAAGAAACTAAGAACCTCGAAGGAAGATTAACGAAATGCTAATGAGAATAGACAACTTAGAGAGGAATATAAGTGAATTGATGGAGCTGAAAAACACAACACGAGAACTTCATGAAGCATGCACAAGTTTCAACAGCTGAATTGACCAAGCAGAAGAAAGGATAACAGAGGTCAAAGATCAACTCAATGAAATAA
>CAUYQU010038702.1:0-25638 GCA_963574635.1 Cheracebus regulus
TTTAAATAAAATATTGGTTGGCTGCTTATTTGTTATTTTCATCCCCTATTCCTTCCTGTTTCCATTGTTAAGCACAATTATTGGCATAAAAGAGGTTTTTAATACTCATTTTTAGACTGCATTCTAGCCTGGGCAATAAAACAAGAATCCCATTCTCTCTCCCTCTTTCTCGTCCTCTTTCTCTCTTTCATTTTTTTTTCTTTCTTTTGCTGTTTCTTTCTTTCTCCTTTTCTCTCTTTTTCTAAAAAAAATTTAAAAATAAATAAAAAGGCATAGCCTTTCTGAAGTTTTGATGGAAAGCACAAGGTGTTTACCATATTCTTCCTCCAGACTCACTCTCCCCTGTAGCAGGCAGCTGCTGAAATCTTTGCTCAGCAATTTTCATCCTTCCCAGTTATCATTTTGAAGCCTTGCTCAATCATGTACAGTTCAAAAGCTCTTTGCTCTGTGAATTACTCTTTCCAGCTGCTCTGGCAATCCTGGATCCATCTCCAGGCTCCTTGCACTAAGATTACCGCTTTCTGCTTGAATTCTCGATGTTCCTAGCTTGTCTAGACTAGAGAATACCTTTAGGGGAAACACTGTATAAAGTTGGATCTAATCCATTGTGGTTCCTTTTTTTTTTTTCAAAGATTGAATTCTCTAGGTTTCTTCCCTGCTTATTAGTCAGTCTCTGGTCTCTGAAAATTATTTTTCTGCTTTGTCCAGAGTTTATAGTTAGGCAATTGAATCTGATATACTATTCTGCCATTACCCAAATTGGAACTTCAGTAATTGAGAACTGAGCAAATAAAGTCGAAAAATAAAAGCACAAATTATATTTAGTGGAGGTTGAGAGAGAGATTGTATATAGTTGAAGGAGGGTAGAATATGAAAGACTTCATGGAATAGATTGGTATTGAGATTGAACCATGACGGATTGTTTGGATGGACTTCATATGCAGACAGTAGAAGAATATTTCAAGAGGAAGAAACAAATTGAACTGATGGGAAAATACATCCTGCATTTATAAAAACAATTAGCAACCGGATTTGACTAGTTGGTTACTTCTCAGGGGAGCAATTAAAAAGAAGGCTAGAAAGTAGTTCTGTCCATATTATAGAAGTGCTTAAATGCCAGAGTAGAAGACTGAGGTTCATGTGATGCAGTGAAAACTGTTTGAAAGTTTTGAACTGGGCAGTGAGTTTGGGATTTGAACTTTAGGAAGACTAATCTTGGTGAAGTGTGGATTGGAGTCAAGGAGGCAAAAAGATTAGTGAGAATGGGGTTATGGGAAGAATTAAAAGGGCTTAAACTGGTGGTGGCAGCATACCTAGAAAAGAACTGCAAAATGCAGGAACTGAAGGAGAATGAGAAGGGTAGAAACTGAATGGCTGGAAGAAGAGTGGCTTCTTCCAGTGGATGAATGTTGTCTCTATGAGATACAATGGATGTTAAGTTGTTACTGTTTGATTTCTATATGTATGTATTCATAAATAAAGTGAGGATGATAACAAAGGCTATACTACCTTTGCAGGAAACAGAGCTCTGGTCTCCTGGCTCCTGAGTTTTTCCTACCATTTTTTCTGTCTTCTTATTCTCAACTAAGCCAATGTGCCTGTCAACACTCATCAGATTACTACATTGTATTTATGTTGACATTTCTGTTCTCAGTATACTTTATTTATCAACTGAAAAATTGTGTATGCTTTGAAAAGGAGGAACCAATATAAAATTATGATGTTATTAGTACTAATATAGCCAGTCACATGAAGCTCTTTTGCCTACAGAGGGTAGGGGGTGGGTTTTAAGATTGTATAATTATAGAAATCTCAGAATAGCAATGATGGTCTGTGATCAGAACTTCAGCAGGAGTAATTTGTGTGTGTTCCTGTCAATGAGAGATACTCCCCATGTTTTCTCTTCTTTCCATATCTCATATCTTTCCACTATCCAATTACTTTTTGAATCCTCCCTTCTATATTTTTTACTTCCACATTTCCAAACAATGTTTCATAGAATGCTGTATTCACCTCTGAGAGATTCACAATAAACATTTGTAGCAAACAGTGTTCTATCTTGTTATAAGAAGAAAAGTAGGCTGAGCACGGTGGCTCATGCCTGTAATCCCAGCACTTTGGGAGGCTAAGGCAAGCGAATCATTTGAGGTCAGGAGTTCAAGACCAGCCTGGCCAACATGGTGAAACCCCGCCTCTATTAAAAATACAAAAATTAGCTGGGTGTGGTAGTGTGCACCTGTAGTCCCAGCTACTCTGGAGGCTGAGGCACAAGAATCACTTGAACCTGGGAGGCGGAGGTTGCAGTTAGCAGGGATCACACTGCTGCACTCTAGCCTGCACGACAGAATGAGACTCCATCTCAAAAAAAAAGAAAACAAAGTGACATTTTTTGAAGTTGGATTTTCTAAAGAGCCTGTGTAGATTTGTAAACATTAACGCTATCCTACCTTGAAGAATTCAATTGTATGCCAGATCTTAGAGCTTTATTTACATTTTAAAAGACTATTGTTAATGATGGAAGGTTCGTTAAGAAGAGTGGGTGATCTCCAAAAAGGGGACTCAGAGGAAGTTAATTTTAAAAAAACAAGAACTCGTGGTGGTGGTGCCATTTATTTGGTGGTGGTACCATTGGGTAATGGTAGTACTAGCAATTTTACACATCAGTAATCTTGCTAGTAAATTTTAAGCTCCATTTAAGAATCCTCTTGGGTTTTTTAATTCATCTCAATTTAGTATTTTAGATTTGAATAAAATGATTTTATTAAAGACTAACCGAATGCCTTTGCAATGACACATTTTATCATTTGACAATACATGTTGGAAAATCTTCCAAATTTAATACAGGAAAAGGTATTCAAACTAACAGTTAAAGAGATATTACAAATGAAATATTCCATCAGTAGTTACTTATTTCATTTTATAGTAGCTGTTTATTTTATTTTAAATACTGATTTTTTTTCACTCTGCCAAAGCTTAATGTTAAATCTGGAAAAATTATTGTTTCTTACAGGGCTGATCCCTTATCCAACATGGTTCTAACCTTCCATACTAAAGAAGATGCAATTTTCTTTGCAGAAAAAAATGGTATGTTGGATCTGTTTTTGACAAAGTAAAGATGTGATTCTATGTTCTTAACCTTAAAACCATTCAGGGATGCAGAATTTGAGTTGAAATCCAGAGGTTTCAATGTATCTAATGTTTAATATATCTAATCCACTGGTTTCAGACTTTTTAACTATTTCAGAACACCCACCTCCCAAAAAAAACCTAAATTGGAATGCTCGTTTAACATGTAAAAGACAAACTGCTCTAATGTGAAGTATGGACAGGGAATGAAACTACATGTCTTAACACCTACTTTGTTTATGAATTCCTCCATAAAATTACTAACATTTGGTTAAACTTCAGTTGAACATATATGGCAGCCTATTCCAGTTTTGGCACCTCTGTGTACAGTTAAGTTCTTTGAGCCAAAATCTAATGCCAAAATCTAGTCTATTAATCTATTTAATAACACTTCAGTTATTTGAAAATAGTTACTACTGTCATATTCCTTGTAAAATTTCCCTTTGGCCTAAATGCCCACATTTGCTACTTTTCTAGATATGATGGGCTTAATACCAAGCCTAATCTCAACTGTATAATAATACTAATGCAGCAGAAATGCAAAATGTCTTCTTTTTTCCTTACTGTCTGCTGTTAACCCAACATAGAGTGAAAGGAATTTTTGTAGTCAGATCTCTGGATTCTAATCTTGAAGATTTATACCACTTTGAAGCTTTATGATTTTGGATTAATTTTATAATGGACTTAATGTTTCTTAGTTGAAATAAGAGTACTTACCACATGAAGTAGGTGATAGCTGATACATAATATTCTAGTTGATAGCTATTAGTTTTGACCTTCACCTCCCTCCAGCCAGTATTTCTGCTGTTTGTCTTCCTTAGATTCAAATGCACTACTGTACATTTGTACCTAATATATTCTGTTATTCTAGTTTGTCAAATTGAATTTGTCTAAGTGCATTGTTACTATAGGGCAGTATATAAAAATAAGATATTATTAGTGTTGTCTAAAATATCTGATATATAACATGTGAAAGTCCTATAAAGGTTATAATCTTAACATATTTGCTTTTCTTTTCCACTTAATATTATATAGCTTATGCTTAAAAGTCTGAAGCCAAACTATCTGCCTTTGAATCTGTGTTGAGTCACTATCTGTATGACTTTATATTTCTGTTTCTTCATATGTGCAGTGAGAATTACTGTGAGGATTAAATGAGTTAAGAAAAGTGCTTAGACTAAGCTCTGACAAATAGTATGTATATAATAATATATAAGTGTATCCTATTATGCTATTAATAATAGACTTTTAAAAACTTCTAAAAAGTTTCTTAAGTGCAGTTCCTTATTAACACTTTCTTGGCAAGTTCTAAATTTCTTAATTACATAATTGTTTTCAAAAGTGGTCTTTTAAAATATTATTTTGACTTCAAATAACATTGCTCTCTTTTTAAACTATAACATGGTTATGAAAAACCATTCCATTAATGTTTTTTATCTTTTCAGCCTACCATATTTCATGTCTGACACCTTGAAAATTATTCATTTGAGGTCTGTGACTGAGTTTAATAACAGAAAATCTAATTAAATTGTTAAATCCCTGGTTAGTCTTTCTCTAAGTGGTCACAAGGACTGCATGACTACAGTTGCCATGTGAATTGCAGGTGTGAACTTGCCACTGTTCCTATTAAAATCAAGTACCTTTCTCATCTGACTTCTACTTCCCTGGGAAAGAAAGTTGAGGAACACTATCAAAGTCAATAGAAAGTGTAACTTTAAAAAGTCTAGTGGTTAGTGACATAAAATTGTAGGCTAATAATGAATCAGGAATTTTAACCTATAAGATAGCAGGAACTGTGTCCTGTCTTGGTCATTGCTTTGTGCCCAGCACATAGCACAAAAGCTGACATATAATAGATACTTGATATCTGGTGGAATAAATGACTTTCTAAAATATATTTCTTGGGCCAGGCACAGTGGCTCATGCCTGTAATCCCAGCACTTTGGGACATTGAGGTGGGCGGATCACTTGAGGTCAGGAGTTACAGACCAGCCTGTCCAACATGGTGAAACCCTGTCTCTACTAAAAATACAAAAATTAGCTGGATGTGGTGGTACATGCCTGTAGTTCCAGCTACTTGGGAGGCTGAGACAGGAGAATTACTTCAATTCAGAAGGTGGAGGTTGCAGTGAGCTGAAATCATGCCACTATGCTCCAGCCTGGGCAACAGAGATACAGTCACAAAAAAAATTAATTAATTAATTGAATGAAATACATTTCTCTACTCAAGAATTTGAAACCATTCTTATCTCTTGGGGAAGTCCTCAATGATTATTCCACTCTTGATTTCACTGTAGTACTTGTGATCTGCCTCATTTATTTAACATTTAACATACTATGTCTTTAAATAGATAAATCTTGTTTCTTCAGCTATAGTGGAAGCAAGATCTACATAAACACCATTGCAGCATCATAGAAGTGGAGGTGGGGGATCTTTTCCAAATTCCACAGCATCCCCTTCATTCTGATTAGCCCCTCTTGGGTTGTAAACAGTAGTGAAGGACACACAAATGGATCCTGCCTATCCCCACAGCTAAAGTCATTTGTTGTGAGCTAGTGCTATTGAAGGTTGAGTGAACCAATGTTCTCATAAAGCATTTAAAAAAAAAAAAAGGTTCAGAAGCACTAATATGTAAAGACTACTGGATTAAGAGCCTAGTAACTAAGATTCTCATTCCACAATTGTCTACCTCACAAGAAAACTGGAACAAGTCATGCTTCATTACACTTAGCCTTGATAAGCATGTTTCTTCATCTTTAAAATGAGAAGTTGGATTGGGTAATGCTGAAAAACTATAGACTTAAGGATGTTAAAAGCCCATAGGCTAGTTCATATACATCTTTATTTCTTTTCTGTCTAGCCCAGTACCTTACTCATATGCTCTATACGGGAAAATGAATTTTTGTTAATACAGCTAATTCCATGTTAATAGTTAAATGTTACAAACAAAAGGTTATACAATTATAGGCATTAATACTTGCCTTTCAGTAGTATCTAGAAATAGGTAGGGTAAAACTGCCACATACCTACACAAAAGATGATTTATATTACTTATCAAATGGTATTTTATATTAATGCAGCCTAAAAGTATATTAGCTTTTGGGGCAATACAGTTATCAAATTATATTTGATAATTGATATACAGATCAAGTAGCACTTGTATTTGATACACAGTTGATTATTTGTATATCCATTCAGGGACTATTCTGAAAATAAATAGTCTACCTTTCATCTCCTTTTTAGTTTTTTCATTTCCCTTTTAAATGTCAAATAAAAAGAGAAATCATAAGCATAGTTTCCCTTGATATTAAAGATTATAGAAAATCAATACAATAAGGGAAGTAAGATTTTCAGATTTAGTTGCTTTCTAGAAAACTTTTTTTTTTGAGACGGAGTCTCACTCTGTCACCCAGGCTGGAGTGCAGTGGCGCGATTTCGGCTCACTGCAACCTCCACCTCCTGAGTTCAAGTGATTCTCCTGCCTCAGCTTCCCGAGTAGCTGGGACTATAGGTGTGTACCACCATGCCCAGCTAACTTTCTTTTTTTTAAATAGAGACAGGGTTTTACCATGTGTTGGCCAGTCTGGTCTCAAACTCCTGACCTCAGGTGATCACTCGCCTTAGCCTCCCAAAGTGCTGGGATTACAGACGTGAGCCACCACACCCACCCTTATGAAACATATTTAATGCACTCTAATTATATTTTGAGACTCAGGTAATAAGTATTATCACCACAGAAAGTAACAAACACTAAATCATGAGCTAGGCACTATGCTAAGTGCTTTTCATTCATTCTCATTTAGTTCTCATTACAACTCTATGAAGCAGGAACAGTTATTACCGCCATTTAATTGTTTAAGGAAACTGAAGTTTGGAGACGTTAAGTAACATTAAATAACAAGGTCACATACCTACAAGGAAGTGAACAAGTTTTATTTGAACAGTTATGTTTATTCATTTATATATGGTCTATGACTGCTTTTCAGCTACAATGGTAGAAAAGTAGTTGTAATAGAGACTATATGGCTCCCAGAGCCTAAAAATAATTACTACTTGGCCCTTTACAGAAAATGTTAGGTGACCTCTAGTCTACACCATTATGTATACTGCCTCAATACTCTGACATTTGTATAAGTGCCAAAATACCCTTTATTCTAACATTTTCAAAGGTCTAATAGACAAATGCCTCAACTGATAATTCAAAGTTCTTCACAAGATAGGCACTGACTTATCACAAAAGCACTAACAAGCTTATCTTACTATGTTCCAGCTCTACTTTCTGTCCTGACATTCCAAACCTGCTATACACCTTCCTCCCTCCACCACCTCATTAATACGGTTCTCCTTTTCATTCTTATCCCTGCTTATGAAACTCCAACCTAGTCTTCAAAATCTGTTTCACACACTATCTTGTTTCTTGGTCCCTTCTCTTATTCCCCTCCTCACTTCCACCTCCTACTGGATGAACTCCTTCCTTCCTTTTAACTTTCACAATAATTTTTTCCTTTCTTGCAGCTCTTATAGTATGGTTTTCTATTTTACCTTTTCTGTACTCTATTTTATTTCTATTTTACCTTTTCTGTACTCTGAAAATGTTGAACACACCCTATTGTATGTCAGCACCTTATGGCTAGGCTCTGGGGATAAATAAGGCATAGTTCTTACACTCAAGCTGTAATATTTTATCCTGCATATTGGATTATAAGAATTTACCAGGGAAAACAAGTCCTATTTATCTTTTAATGTGCTCAATAAATATTGGTGTATTTTAACAGCAAATTTATTAATGTTGTAAATGATTCTCCAGATTATGCTTTAAATGTTTCTTTAAATCACCTTAATTTGGTGATTTGTTCTTTTAGAAGAACTGTTAATCTGTTCAGTCCCTGTAATTAGAAACCTGAAGAAAGAAAGAAAACTATAGTAACATGATTAACAACTTCTTACATTTTAGTGTGTTTGTAAAATACAACTAATGAATGTTTTTCTCTTAAGTTAATTTGGAGTTTATTCTGAGTTTATTAAGGGTTAGCATCCTGAAGTGTATTGCAACATACTTAAAATGATTATTTCATAATGTTAGAATTGTTTCCAAATTGTATGTTACTTATTCTAAACTCTCCCTTTGTTAGGATACCGAGACCTAGAGAAGTTAACAAAACAAGCCCTAGATCAGTCACATAGCTCCTAACTGACAGTACCTAACCTTCTAGATTCCAAGTCTGACAGTTTTTCTGATTCTATGACGCTAGTAGATCTTAAAAAATAATAATCTAGATCTACACTATCCAGTATGGTAGCCACTAGCCATATGTGATTTTTGCTCTTGATATGTGTTTAATTTGAATTTAGATGTGCTGTAAGTGTAAAATGCACACTGGATTTCGAAGACTTAGTATGAAAGAAACAAAATATCTCGATTTTTATTACATGTTGAAGTGATAATATTCTAAATACTGGACTAAGTAAAATGTTACTAAAATTAATTTTACATATTTACTTTTATTTCTTTAATGTGCCTACTAGAAACTTATGTACGGCTCATATTATATTTCTATTGAACAGCACTGATGTATTTAGCAGTATATAGGATATACATTATATATATATATGTGTGTGTGTATATATATATATATATATTCTATGTAAATAGTTCATTGAATAATTCCTATAGTAAATATGAGAAACAAAATCATATCCAACTTGGAAAAGTTCAAATGTTATATTTCTTAAGAAACATAGTTCTATTCTTCAGGTACTCTTACCTAGAATGAATCAAAGATATGTAGAAACTCTTATGTTACCTATAAAATAATACAGAGATACTGTAGCTCTCTACAGAGATACTATAGTGTCCCTATAGTACCTCTAGAGTATACTATAATATCTCTATACTATATAGATATATGTGTTAGATATAGTGAACTCCAAATTTCTCTTCAAAGAATCAGTATGTCAGTATGTTCAGTTCTTTGTCCTCCATTTTAAAGTTTAACTTCCTTGTAGTTCAGTATACCAACCTTTTCCACCAGTTCTAATCAGTAGTTCACATCTGTTCCACCAGTCCCCTGCTTCGTGCTGACTCATCCTGGTCACCTGTACCAGTCACCTGCCTTGACCTAGGTCATTCCTAGCTAGCTGCTCTGACCTGTCCCATAAACATCCTTCTTGCCAAACTACCCACCCTGCCACTCTGGCTTATACCCCTGCTTCCCTTAAAATAGCCAATCGGAATTAGACTAGACTGTGGTCTAACCCTAGCCAGTAGGGGAACAACACAGCAGTAGGGGCTACCTCCTTCAGGAATAAGAACCCCTTCCCCAACCTTGTCCAGGTGTGTGCTCGCCATTGTTCCATCTGTGAGCTGCACCCTTCTATAGAAATAAATGCCTTGCTGAGGAAATTTCTATTCGAGTGCTACTTCTTTTGCGGCACTGAAAATTTACATGTAACATATGAAATAGACTATAGAGTTTGTCTAGACTATATACCGTATTATATATAATCTATATATTATCTAGACAGTATCCCTGTGTTGATAGATATATTGTATATACTCTATATAGTATACTCTAGAGATGCTATAGGTTTCTATAGTATCTTTATAGTAGAGATAACAGGGAAGGATAATAATATAGGGATGTACTATATACCTATAGTATCTCTATATTATTTTGTTACTATAATTACCAAAGGTCTGCCTTTAATCATATTTTCAGTTCTTAACCAAATAGGGTATTATGCAGGCTCATCTTCTTATATAAAAATACTCTCATTTTTGAGACAAAAAGAAGTTATCTTTCTCCTACTATTGATAATGTCTGCAGCTGTCCCCTCAGCTTATCTTTTTTGCATAGCTCTCTCTTCTTTACCTCACTTCTTACGGAAGGCTGGTGTTCTGAAATTGGGGAGTGGAGAAGAAAAGACTGAATGCTCCTTAAGACTTATTTTTCTCCCTTTCCCACTACCCCGCCCTCAAACATACTGACACACAAAGCAAATATAAATACCCCTGTGTATTTTAGCCTTAACCTTAGGGCCTCATCCGAAACATCTTCCCTTAAGCTTAGCATCTGTTCCACAGAACTCTTTAATGATAATGTTTCTTTGTAAAGAGGGAAAAAGAATATCTGGGGTTTCCTCTGAAATGTAGATGAGCCTTATTTCAGTTCTTTGTGTACTAAAAAGACCCACCTTTCTCACCCATGTGGCTTTTGTCTTTCCTTGGGTTATGTAATAGGTGATGGGGTAGAAGGATGGGGGAGGAGGAAGCTACATCATGGAGAGAGGAGGTGGAAGACAGCTGTGGAAAATTTGAATGGTGGAAGACTAGGCTCTACTGCCATTTACATGCTAATGAAAACCAGAAATGGCCTTTTTTCCCCGTTTGATCTGATTTGAAACTTTGTGACTTTTCTCTAGTATGTCATTTTACCCCCTGTGTTTTTCTCATTGTTGTTAGCTATAAAAACTCTTTGAAATTCTCAAAATAAAGGAAGGTTTCTTTCAGGAATGGGAGGACAGAGGACAAGCTGTGAAACTGCATTCTGTTGATAGTGGGTCTATTGGGGTGGAAAACCCGCCTCTGTAGTAACAGAAGGTAGAAACAGGGAAGGAAAGCAGACAAGCCGGGCCCTGGATCCAGGAAAAATAAGGAAATAAATAATTGGAGATGCAGCTTAGTACTTAGAATTATCCCAGAAGTCAACAACATCAGTAAGGTCTGGGCTTCCACCTAACTTAACCTCTTATGAGGGTCTCAACCTCACATCCATATATCTGTTAAAAAAAAAAAAAAACTTTCAAAATGAAGGCAAGAATCATGACTTTCATATAGGTATAAAATGTAAGTAAAAGAATATATTTTGCTCATATAAGGGAACAAGGTGGATATTATAGCCAGTTCAAAGTAAAAGTCAAAACAGCACTGACTGTTGTGCAATAAAGAAATGTTGTAATCCATTGCAAATAGAGACAAAATTGGATTTTGGTGGGAGAAGCCTATTAAATAGAACACAGGACAGAAATTACATATGTATCAACTGGTGTACATCCTAAAAAGAGTTGCCAAGAAGCTGAAAGATAAGAAATTGATCTAAAATCTGATAACCTGGAAGGGAAAGGATGTGCTAGAGACAATGCATAGCTTTCCATTGAAACAAAGTTTTTTTTTCTATTTCTTCTCCCTTTTGATTAGGAAATAATGAGAGATTATTTCTAATCACAAAATAAGATTGATATCATATTTAGCCTTATTATTTACATAGGAGTGGCAAGAGTGTTAATTTGCCATATACGCTTTCTTGTTTGCTTTGGTGAAAGTTTTTACGGGGAATCTCTGATTGGACTTTTAAGTCTCTTGAGCTAGAAAACCAAGCCAAGAATTTGCCACTAGATTTATTTGGGCAAATTCCTCCTTTCTCAAGATCCCCAAAATATCCTGAGTTCTTGCTGTTGTAAGGCTGGGAATCCTATAAGCCAAGTGCCAGCCCACTTTTCCTGGAAGGACTTTGTAAGCATTGGTTCCATAAAGTCAATTTTTAGTTTCTTAAAAGTGACTTGTTCGTATCAGAGTAAATGAGCCTCATTCTCGAATATGTAATTCCAGGTAAGGCCTTGGTTGTATAACCAATGTTTCCAATTAAATCCTTGTAAAAAAGGAGGACATACTGTTATTGGACATATGCAAATAGCTATACTGACATGAAAATAAGAATTAGAGTTTTGAATTCTGGAAGGATCACAGAATGAGATATTTACAAATATTTCAGTTTACAAAACAAACTCTACTAAATTGTAATGAGTTATAGATACCATAGAGGAAAGAGAAAGGGCTTTTTTATATGTACAAACAATACATTAAAACAATAACAATATTCCAAACATAAAATTAAAATCATTCCTCATTTCTTCAGTCCTATATAATTATTATTTGTTCTACTTGATCATAAATGTATCTGCTTCTTGACTAGAGCTCTAGATATCCTGACTCAGTCTACTTGTATGTTTTTAATATTGTTTAAGTGATGGCATCAAAAACCTGTACCCTCAAAGCACCTTTTCCACGGCCTTTTCCACGGCGTTCTGAAACAATTCTTCTTTGCTAAAGATAAAAGCATTCTGTCCTGTAACTGATTGCAAGAGCTTGCCAGGAAGCATTGGAGTAAAACAAAAAATAAAAACTATTTGTAGATGATAAAAGACTTAAAATGGCTATAGTTAACATTATTGGTAAGATTTTTTTTTTTCCTTTTTCCTTTTTTTTTTTTTTGAGACAGAATCTTAACTCTGTTGCCCAGACTGGAGTGCGGTAGAGCGATCTCAGCTCACTGTAACCTCTGCCTCCCAGGTTCAAGCAATTCTCCTGCCTCAGGCTCCCAAGTAGTTGGGACTACAGGCTCCTGCCACCACGCCCAGCTAATACTTTGTATTTTAGTAGAGATGGAGTTTCACTATGTTGGCCAGGCTGGTCTCAAACTCCTGACCTCAGGTGATCACCTGCCTCAGCCTCCCAAAGTGCTGGGATTACAGGTATGAGCCATCATGCCTGGCCCATTACTGGTAATTTTCAAAAGTGAAATATATGGTTAAGAGTTCATTAAAAGAATAATGCAACTTAAAGTTAATCCACAAAAGTTTTCAGCAAAAAGCCTATTTTCAAAGACTGTAAATACCTGATTTACAAAAATGAATGAACATACCCCTTTTGTGGATTAAAAAATCTTGAGATATGGCATAATAAAACTGAAACATAATATAGCATGAATAGCTTGACATATACTAAAAATATACCAAAAATACCAAGCAAAAAGATTAAGTCTGGAGTATGTCCTAAAAATCTATATATTAATAAAACTCCGCTATGACATGGATTTCCAGTTGACATTTACTGGCCTAGAAGATGCAAGATTTAAACTACAGAAGATGTGACCAAGTTAAATTTTTTTTCCCCCGAGACAGAGTTTGACTCTTGTTGCCCACCCTGGAGTGCAATGACGTGATCTCCGCTCATTGCAACCTCTGCCTCCTGGGTCCAGGCAATTCTCCTGCCTCAGCTTCCCAAGTAGCTGGGATTACAGGTGTGCACCACCAGCCCAGGTAATTTTTGCATTTGTAGTAGAGTTGGGGTTTTACCATGTTGGTCAGGCTGGTGTCAAACTCCTGACCTCAGGTGATCCACTCGCCCCAGCCTCCCAAAGTGCCAGGATTATAGGCATGAGCCACTGCACCCAGCCAATATTTTTAAAAATAACTGAAGTTATGACTGATAAACCATACTATAATTATCTATTTTCAGGTAAAGCAGTGTCAGGTAAATGAAACATATCATGAGCAGTGAAGGCACTGATAATTCTCTAGGAACTTACATATAGCATACAATTTTGGTTAATAAAACTTTACCCATGAAATTTAACCTCTGGGTGGCTAAGCATCTTTTCTGGATTGACAAGTTTTCTCGTAGTTGACAACTCTTCCCAAGTAGCTCATTAATAATAGCATATAAAATAAACCTAATTGTTTCTAGCACCTCTCTTTTCACAAAATAAAAGAATATATCTTTGTGATTTTCCAGAGGCCCTGTAGGGAATCTCAAAGGTAATTCTAGGTGAAAGTTTTGTTTTATTTTACATTTAGGATTCAGTTGTGGGAATGTAAAAATCAAAAGTTGTCAGGAGATGTGAACAGTTAGGATAGATGTAGAATCACAGGTACCTGAGAAATGATATGTGGCCACTCATTGCAAAGTCACAATAAAACTTAAACATAGAAAGTAATATGATGGTAAAGAACCTTAGCTCTTACCATTCTATTTCTTTCTGGCACAATCAGTCACTTTACTTGAGAACATAACTATTCTCTTTTCCCCTTAATAAACAAAAACACGTCTCATAACCTTGCATGCAAAGTTTTACCTCTCTGCCACCATTGCTCCTATTCAAGTTTCATTTATGTATATTAATTATATCTTTTAACCAAAGTAACTTTGATTCCATAGAGAAACTGGAAGATGGATAATTGAAAAATGGTTATACATCAGCATTTTAGTAGACTACCAGAGCTCATAAATATACATAAAAACTTTCTATAGCTATATGCATTCCTTATACCGCAACTTCTCCAGGTGGCAAAAATGAACATGTTCATTAACCAACCCAGAGATACAGCTTCTCTGTAGCATATGGAAATAAGCAGCAAGAGTATATAAATTTAAATTTTTGCTTAGTCATCATAGTGGAGAAAACTCATCACTAGGTTTGTGGCCGAGTCTCCTACAATATTTTCCTATAATAAAAGACAGTTAAAAATAGAAAAGTACACATTTATTTAATGTAAGTTTTATGTGGTACAGGAGCCTTTAGAAATGAAAACCCAAAGAAACAGGAATACTTGTGCATATTATGGTAAATCTTAAGAAAAGTACATTGTTGTGAAGAAGTATGATTGGATAAAGAAGGTATGATCAAATAGTAATAAGCTAGAGAGAACTTAGCCAGGCTTGTTTGTTCAGATTCTTCTCTCGTGTTCATCCCTCTGTGATATTCCTTGCCTCTGAGTTACAGGGCACATGAGTGTCTTATGACTTCTTTCACGGGAAGGCCAGATAAGTATTTTATGGTCTACCTCAAGGTAGAAGGGTGGGAAGAGGTCAGAGTGGCCTTCTCTATTTCTTCAAATGCCAACGTGCCATTATTTTTGGGTACCATGTCCTGAACCCCATCATTATCAATGGAATAGTCTTCTGTCTTACTTAGAAGAGATCTAGGGTTGACAATTAATTGATCACTGCTAGTTATAGATTTCTTTATTCCCTTTCCACCTCCATTGCTTGACTAGCCTTAAAAAATAATTTTAAAAAATAAGTAAATAAAAGATCTGGATATCTAATAAATACCTATTAGTTAACTAACAATCCTGGAAATTAATTTTGAAGCTTACATATTATAAAACATAATTATTGTTGAAATACAGTTGTCAACAATGAATCAATTTGATCATAAGTTTACATATTTCATGATTAAACATTAAGTAAGTAATTCTGGCTTTTTGATCAGTAAACATGTATAGCTTAAAAAAAAATACGCAAGTGGAATAAAAGTCTATGTTTGTATATTAAACCAAAATTATTAGTCTTGTTGTGAAAGATTTACCTACACTATACGAGCTTGAATTCTCAAAATGTTAGTTGCTCTAAAAGTATTTTTAAAGTCTAGCACACTGGAAGTATTAGAATTCCATTTTCTTCTTCTCTGAAAGATTATCCAATTTATATAATCACTTATTTTTCTCTATAAGCTAATCAGAACAGAGTTCCTTAAGAAGACTTTATAATCTAATTCATTAATGCCACCTGAAGGTAGAAAAGCCTTATCTACACATGCAATAAGAAGTAAAGACTTTTCTCTATGCCGTCATTGATAGACGTTGATTTGAGTCCAAAATAGAATAAATTAACAAACTAGATTCTCCATTTTTTGCCTCACCCAACAGAGAATAGACCTCTATAAACCATTAATCCATTTACAGGAATCATCAGATAGATTGCAAAACCAATTCCACAGATTAGTAGAGAGCAAAATTAAAATTAGAAAAACCAGAGTCAGCAATGTATGCTTGCTGCTTTGGATTCACCTTTTAGAGCCAAAAGGAGGTATGCAGCCTTAAGCATAAGGTGCACCATTTTTTGGATGAAGAAATTTTCCTGCCTTTGGTTGATAAATCTATTGGATGTCTCAGGGGGAACTCCAAAACTGTTAAAAGAAATTGTCCAGAAAAAGATACACTGACTCTAACATATATATATAATAAACATGAATTACATAATTTATTTTACTCCTCTGATATAAGGGAGCCAGGCAAATGTTATAGCCAGTTCAAAGGACAAGTCAAACAGCACATTGAGATGAGTTGCAAATTGAGACAAAACTGGTTTTTCCAGGACTGGGTTGAGAGGGCAGTCAAAGCTATGAGACAGGTCAGACTTTATCTATCTATCTGTCTGTCTGTCTGCCTGCCTGCCTGCCTGTCTATCTATCTCAATATAGTTGATTCTCCTTATTCACAGTCATGCTCTTTGGTCACTATGAAACACTAAATTAGCAAGAATTCATATTCCTGGGGATATACATGGTTAGGTTCTTGCAGGCCTCTGGTCACATAGTTTGTCATCTGACCAATACATAACTTGTTATATGTGTGTTTTGAAAGACACTTTATTTAATATAGCTAATTCGTCAACATTGAACTCACAGCCAACAGCACTATAGCTCATGCCTAAACAAAGCTTATCTGAAGCACATATTGGAATATCACAGCTTTCTTGTTTTTAGGATCTCTAGATAACATTTGAGCACAATGTTTGGTGACTGTTTTAAACAGTGAAATTACTAAAAAGCAGCACAGAAATGCAAAAAAAATGGCACTAAATAGACCACAAAAAGTATGTTTGTTGACAGTATGAGACCTGAAACAAGAAGGCAGAGCATTATCTTGCTTCACCTCATTTGTAACCCTAATCCTGTAACACACATTTCAGGGCTCAAATTTTTTGGCATTCTCCACATGTCACAAATGACCACAGAAGCACCATAGGTATTGATTTAGGGGTCACAAGTAAATTTTAGTGAATAGGTGAATTCACAAATACAGAATCTGCAAAAGATGATTATTTGTACTACAACCTAACAAAGATTTTTTTTCCTACATAGCTTTTTCCTCTCAATTCCTAATCCCAGGTCCTGTCTGTGGCTAGGAAGATACCGCTAAGGCAAGAGCAAAAGAGAGAGCATGAGAGAGAATTACATGTGGTGGCTTACTGACCTTCCTGGTTTCTTATTGGTTAAATAAGATTCTGAGAATCCCTATGCATAGCTTGCAAATCTCTGGGAGTAGCTTTTGGCTATTTGTATAGTTTTTTTCTCCAGAAAAATGTGTTCTAAATTTCTGATGACTGATTTTCAGATGTACTTTTGGAACACAAAAGCTAGTGTAATGGATTACTATCTTGGCTTGTTTTGTGGCAAATGTTGAATAGTTCCAACTACTGCTTTAAAAATAATAGTAATATTATATAGCAAGTATATTATTTGAAAAGGTAAAATTTCAGAGGGGCATTGACTATTACATCAAAGTGGTATTTTGGGGTTTTGTTCTTAGAGAGGTGGCACAGCTATAGCAGGTGTAGGGTATTACTAATCTAACAAATATCTCAAGTGCCTCATGTTTTCACCTTATTTGCTTGTTTAAATCACTTTATGTAAATTTCATGGAAAGACTTGCTTTGCCAGTATATCCAAAACCGCTGTTATTTCTCCATAGTAATTTCTAAAGAAGACCTAGGATACTTTATTATTCTGAACCATTTACCGCCTACCCCACCCCACCCTGATATATATACCTAATTGGTAATTTCAAAGTAAAGAGACTTGTTTAAAGTGAAATTTCCAAAAATCTATTTTTCTTTTCTCCTCCTTAAAATTATCTGTTCGAGTTATGCTTTGCTTTCAGCTAGATATAATATGGAGCCTAGTGAAGAATCTTGAAACCTTCCAAGTACCAGTGTACCTTGCTTTGGCCTCCCAAAGCTTTGCTCTTCTGATCCCATGCTTCAGTTGGAAGTGACTGTCAGTTACATCAGTTTGTGCCAAATTACATGGTACTTCTTGTTCTGTGCACAAATGGAGAGTAGGATAAATCATTTAGCTGTTCACTTCCAGACTCATGTCAGGGTTTGAGATGAGGTTATTAGAGAAGAAAGACCTTTCACAGGATGTTAATCAAGGTTACTTGAGGTAAAACATTTCACAAGCAATAAAAGAACTGATGGATGTTTGTATTTTTGTATTGCTGAACCATAAATGAAATGATTCTGTATAAAAATGCATGGAATTAATTATATTTTTCTGTCTCTTATGTGGAATTCATAATTGTGATCTGGTTTTTGGCATTTGAAAAGATTATACCATTTATATCATAGGAAATAGAATATTCCAACCACAGTGTAGAGACCTACAAAATAAACTGGCATATTTCAGAAAAAGAAATTGGGCATAGCATGTTAAAGATCACATTTTAAGTTTACTATAGCATTTTCCAAAGATACTTCTCTGATACTAGGGCTTAAAGTTCAAAATATTTTTGTGAAAGTGTTTCAGTATGTGAAACAGCAAAGGGAGTCAGCTTGTCATCATTTAGGTGCTGGTAGTTGAGTTTGTGGCAAATCTGTGCCATATGGCTACTCTTCTCTAGGAAGTGACAGCAGCACTAGGAGCTCTACCCATCCCTGGGTCAGCTGCTCTAAAAAAAAACTCTAAAAAAAAAATTTTAGAGTTAAAAAAAGATACTCTTATAGAATTTAAAACATTTCATACCTATATTTTATTTCGTGCAAGATTTTCTTTTTAGGAACAAGTTTCAAATGGGAAGTAGAAAAGATGAGTATAATTCATCTAACTTACCCATTCTTAAGCATACATGCTTAATGTCCTTTCAAGTGTTGTTATTCTTAGAGTCTTATCTTTTTAGCTCAGCCTCACCGTTTGCTCAAGTAACCTTTATATTTGAGTATAGTGGTACCAGTAAATTTGTTTATCCAAGCACTGTAAGATAAATATTTTGGAGGAGGATGCTTGGAAATGTGATCAGATTCTTAACAGTACCTCAAAAAACAGCAAATTTTTATTATGATGACAGCCCTACATAGTAGAAAAGTTTTCTGAATAATGAATAGAAAATCCAAAAGTATTCTGATTTTAGTTTCAGTCTGTATTGTAAATTGTCATTGGACTTCCTCATACACTCCTTTGCGTTTACTTAGAGAAGCACAGTTGCACGTACAACTTTAGAAACAAAGTTGTTTGCCACAGAAAAATGGAAAGGTAATAAATTTTTTGCCTTACACATCCTAACAATCATGAGTGGCCAGTGGTAATTATATAGAGATGGATCCTATTAGCAAATGCAGGCTTCTTCTATGTATATTTTTATTTGTTTTTCACAGGGTGCTTTGACCATCCACATTCCAATCCCTGTCATGATACTTCTATATATTGTTGTTATCACCATCAATAGCAATTGTAATCTGGTTCACAGTTCCCAGGAGCCAGCTCACTCCTTAGTTACCAGGAGAAAACCCAAACCAGTTGTTCTTTTGTGTATAAAACTACCCAAACCAGTTGTTCTTTTATGTGTATAAAACTTCATTCTTCTCACGTTGCAGTGACCCTGACTGCATTTTGAAACTTCATAACCAGAATAGATAATAGATCTGTGTTGGAGATCTGATGTAGTAAAAAGAATTCTCCCTGGTGGCTGAAAGAGTAATTGAGTGAATTAGAGAGTGATTATCAAGTTTGTGTGTATAGTACCAGTTCCTAAATATTTGAGTGCTTTCTCATTTCTTCTGCAGTTTCTTTCCTAATGTCTTTACTGATCTGAAGAGTGTGTGTTGAGAGGTAGGGAGAGGAGACAGAACCTAGGTTTTTTACCTATCATGTAGCAAGAAAAGATTATGGAGGTCTTGGGTTAATTTGCCAGCAATCATTATAACCAAATACAGAATCTACACTAGAAACCATTTCCTTCCTTACAATTGTGGGAGAGCATATGTGGAACATAGATTTATTTTCCAGCAATTCTTAAAAGTCTTTTCAATGTATTTTTTTCAAATAAAAGGAAATGAATGAAATAGATAAAATTTATAATTGCAGGGTATTTTTAAAGAAATGGTGGTTTTATTAATGAAGTAAGTAGCTGTTAAAGTCCGTCTGGGTTAAAAATCCTGGCTTTGTCACTTATTAGCCCTGTGACTTTAGGCGGTTTATTTTCTCTGTGCTAAATTTGTTCTTATAAGTTAATATAAAATTAAGATATATATAATGCCTGCCTTATAGCCATGCAACCTATAAACTCCATACATAAAATTTCAATAAAAATATATTTAAAGCACTCAGCACAGGGCCTAGAGCATACTGCATGGTACACCAGGAGTGCTTTTGCCTCAGTGCCTTTGCAGTTACTGTTCTCTGCCCACTCCTCAGAGAGGGAGGGCTCCCCTGTACACCCCATCTTAAGTGTTTTCTCCTTAGTGCTTATTGGCATATAATACACATTTTATAATTTAGGTATTACTATGTTAGCACCTACGATATACTTAGTAACATTTCTTCCCCTACTGACTTCAGGAAGTTCAGGAAAATTTTCTGTTTTCTTCACTAGTCTACCTCCACTGTCTAAAAACAGTTTCTGACATGGAATTGGCAATCAATATTTATTAAATGAATAGCAATGCTTTGTAAATATTGTTGTACCTCCTTTATTAAATTGAATATTTTCTGTAATTATCAGCATCATTTGCTGGTTAATATGGGAAGTGCTTAAGAAGTTTATAATTTTAAAGTTATTATGCTCAGATCACATTATTAATTTGCTTACCAAAACCCCTTTCTGTAGTTAATAACTAGGTTAGGGCCGGGTACCGTGGCTCACGCCTGTAATCCCAGCACTTTTGGAGTCCAAGGCGGGCGGACCACGAGGTCAAGAGATAGAGACCATCCTGGCCAACATGGTGAAACCCTGTCTCTACTAAAAATACAAAAATTAGCTGGGCGTGGTGGCACGCGCCTGTAGTCCCAGCTACTCAGGAGGCTGAGGTGGAAGGATCGCTTCAACTTGGTGGGCAGAGGCTGCAGTGAGCTGAGATCATGCCACTGCACTCCAGTCTGGTAACAGAGCAAGACTCCGTCTCAAAAAAAAAAACTAGGTTAGATTATGGCTAGCTATACCCGAAACATCACAAATTCAAATTTAGTGGGCTCTAATGTGATGGAAATCTATATAGAGATGTGTCGCCAGGAAGCTGTGAATCAAATTTGAGGACCAAATTATACTTATCATTTATTGAGTGCCTACTATTAACCACAAGAGATGAGGTAGCATAATAGGTAAGGCGTAGCCTCCAGAATTTAGCCGTCTATGTTTAAATCCTGACTCTGCCACTTCTTGGCTGAATGACCTTGTGCTAGTTACCTAACCTCTCTGAGCCTCAGTTTACTCAGCTGTACAAGGGGAATAATATTACTTCATATAAAGGTTTTCGTTAAAGTGCCTTTCTAATAGAATTCAATAAGTGATTGTAAATTGGGGTGCTTTCTGAGCACTTTACATGAATTAACTTATGAAGTCCTTATGAAGTACAGGACATGTACTTTAACTCTTGTGACAAGTTTATGAAATACAAACTTTTCTTATGCCCTTTAGTAAGTTTTTTGAAATGGAGATAACTACTTGTTAATGTACTTACTTTATAAGTACAGATTCTATTAGAGTAAGCTATAGCTTTGTAACTTTTTTAAATGGATAAGAAAGTTCTCAAAACATCTTTTTACTCTGTGAGAGTAAGGTTATGCTGAGCAACTAAATTAGTAGCTTCTCTCCTGGACTCAGATGTTGCATTTGCTTTCCTGCTTCCCCATTTTCTTATAGTTATTGGACTTTCTTTGGAGATGGAGTTCCAGCAGTTGAGAATGTAATGTTATGGATAAAATAGATTAAAAGCTTAATTTAAAATACTATGTTAAATGTTATTATTTTCCATTGTGTACAGTCACAGTAGTATACTTTATGAGTTGAGTCTCATAGGCTTAACTTTTGTGGTAAAACAATACTAACTAAGGGACTATTGAGATGTAAACTTTGTGGCAGAAAGTACTATACTCACCAAGATCAAGAAGCTCACTTAATTAGACCATATAATAATCACATTTTGGACATTTTGGACATGACTGCATGATACAGCCATGAATTTGATGTTTCAAGGTGAGTTATTTGAATAAAATCCTGAGAGAAGAAGGATAAATTACAGGTGGGGAAAAACGGATTTTATGAAGAAAAGTGAATGTTATAGGAATTGCCTAGCTTAGGGAATAAAAGAATGGCTTAATTATATTTTTCAGGAGGAGGATGTTGATTTGTTTCCCATATTTAAGGAGAACTGAAGAATCAGACTTAATACAGAAAATGTAGACATACATGTACCCAGTTTTCAAAATTACAAAATACTAAAATGGCTTTGGAAGGAAAACAGAATTACTCAGAAGAGAATAGACAGCTTTGATTAGTGGTCCTTACTTTTCTAAGCATAAAAATCTTCTGGAATCGATAGTTAAAATGTAGTTTCCTGGACCCCCACCAGAGATTCTGATCTAGTGGGCCTTTGGTCAGGCCTAACAATTTGCACTGTTTATCAGGTACTCCCATGTGATTCCACCTAGTGCAGATAGCTCTTGAAAGAAATGTTGAAAATCTTTTTGAGTTTAATCAGCCTGTCCAAGTCCAGGGGATTGAACCAAGTAACCTCTCATGGTCCACTTCAACTATGTAGTACACACACGCACCCACACACACATGTACATATATATATATATGTATATATATATGTACATATTTTTCTATATCCCTTTGGAAGAGCTCCAGACTTGTAAATAAACCAGCTTTTAGAAGAATAGTGAGATTGGTTATATTGTTCTTTGCTCTTCATTGCAGCTATTTTAAAAGTCCTATAAACCACAGAGTAATAGAAATTTATACATAATACATCGATATCAGTAATTGAACAAGGAGAAATTGAATCATGGTTTATATCTTTAACCTGAGATATGGTAAATCATCTGCAGGCAATCTTTTGGACCCTTTTCTCACAGAAGATTATAAGGGAACAAATACTAAGTATTTATATTTCAGATGTGTTGACATATACTCTTGATGATAAATGAACATTAAGTTATAAAAGCCAGCCTCTGCTTGCTGGGCTCTTCAGGTATCCTTTTTAATTCTGTTTCTGTGGATTTCTTTGTTTTTTCCCCCTAGGATGGAGCTACGATGTTGAAGAGAGGAGAGTTCCAAAACCCAAGTCCAAGTCTTACGGTGCAAACTTTTCTTGGAACAAAAGAACAAGAGTATCCACAAAATAGGTTGGCACTGACTATATCTGTGCTTGACTGTGAATAAAGTCAGCTGTGCAGTATTTATAGTCCATGTATAATACATCTCTTAATCTCCTAATAAATTTGACCTTTAAACTACAGATACATCTTTTGGTGTCTATTTTAAATGTTTTTTGATGTTTCAAATTGAGCATGTTACAGTTTCCTGTATATAGAGAAGGTTTGAGGTGATCATACCTCTGGGAAATCTTGGTACTTAGAATCTATTAAAAGGAATGCTTGAAATCCGCTGCAACATTGAAGTTTTATGTTTGCTTTTTATAGCCATTCTCAAGTAAATATTGTTTATAAATCACCAGCCAACATTATTAAAATGTTGTCTTACAAGTGGTTTTATCATAGGTAGAGAAGTATACAATAACACTGGAGTTTTATAAACTTAAACCCCTCCCCTATCTCTTCATTAGTAAAGATCTCTTCTTTTAATTAGAATTTTATCATTTACTAAGATACTTTGAGCCTGAATGTATTGCATTTCATAGTAATCTCTGCCCAGAAATCAACACTTCATGATTGATTGTCAGCAGTTCAGGTGAATATTTCATATTTTTAGGAATCAAGAGAGAAAATAAAAATCAGTTCATTCATGGAGATTTGTAATATTCACTTTTTTTTCTTTTTTGAAATATAAGCAGATATGTGCTTTTACGTTTGTTAATCATTTAGGTCACACATTATGAGTTAAACACATGCTTTGTTTGGCTATTCTATTCAAAAAACACTTAGTATACTAACCCTCATTAATAACCCTATTAGCAGAAACTATTATTTTCCCCATTTTGCAAAGAAAAGACAAAAATCAAGGCTGAAAACGATTAAATAGCCTGCTCAAGGTCACACAGGTCATGCACTGTGGCTAATGCCTATAATCCCAGCTATGCAGAAGACTGAGGTGGGAGAATCACTTGAAGCCAGGAGTTCGAGACCAGCTTGAGCAACATAGCAAGACTCCATCTCTAAAAAAATATAAATAATTTTGAAAATAAATAAATTAGCCTGGCATAGTGGCATTCATGTGTAGTCAGCTACTTTGAAGGCTAAGGCAGGAGGATCACCTCAGCTCAAGAGGTCAAGGCTGTAGTGAGCTATCATCATGCCACTGCACTCCAGCCTGAGCAGTAGAGTAATACCCCATATCCTTAAAAAAAAAAAAGAAAAAAAAATTTATATAAGTCCAAAGTGCCAAATCTGGGACATGAACTCATGTCTGTCAAGACTCATACTCTTAATTATTTTTAGTTATGAAAATAATTTAAAATAGCTAATGGAGTTAATGGCAGATGATTTCTTAGGATTTTTAATGTTATTTTATGTTTCAAAAGTTATAAATTAAATATACATTTTCTTAACTGCATTTCAGAAAATAGCACATTGACATAGTATTGGAGAGCATATTGGCAATCATTTTTCAAAATGTTAACTTCATATTTTATTTAATTTGAAAAGTGTACTTCTAGGCAAATATCCTGTGGATATACAGAGGTAAATGTCCAAAGATGTTTATTCTAAAGTTGTTTCTGGTAGCTAAAAAGTTGAAACAATCTAAATGTCTATTAAAGGGAAATAGAGTTAAAGAAGACAATACAGCTATTTAAAACTACAACAAAATTAGCTTTCTGGAATGAAGTTCAATGTATATTGCTAAGTGAAAAACACCAAGAATAGTAGATAACATGTTGGGGTGAGGTGAGGAAACAGATGCTTACATGTATGTAGCTGGAATATTTTAGAGAAGATATATAAGAAATTCTTAATGGTGACCTCAGTGGATACCATTGGTTGTGGGAAAGGTGGAGGTCTTTTACATTTATTTCAGCTTTTAATACACTGGTTACATTATTACCATACATATGTACGGTAATATATATTTGTATAATTATATACATATTCACACACATGAAAGCCCACTGCATTTCATATGTTGGCCATCTTAAGCTTTACTTGACTAATATACATTTTAATAACTACTGTTTTAGAATTTTATTTCAGATGAAAGGTAAACTTTAAGAAATAAACCTGTTAAGAAGTTACCCAGTTTTGCTGGACCCCTTCCTTACACCATATACAAAAATTAACTCAAGAAGGATCAAAGACTTAAATGTAAAACACAAAACTATAAATACTCTAGGCAATACCATTCAGGACATGGGCAGGGGCAAAGATTTCATGACAAAAATGCCAAAAACCAATTGCAACTAAAGCAAAAATGGACAAATGGGAAATAATTAAACTAAACAGCTGCACAGCAAAAGAAACTATCATCAGAGTAAAATAACCTACAGAATAGGAGAAAAATTTTGCAATTAATCCATCTGAAAAAGGACTAAATATCCAGCGTCTACAAGAAACTTAAATTTATAAGAAAAACCCGGGAGAGAGATCCAAGATGGCCGATTAGCAACAGCTCAGGAATGTAGCTCCCAGTGAAAGCGCAGAGAACGAGTGGACGCCGCACTTTCCGACGAATTTTTGTTGCCCACAGACCGGGAGATTCCCGGCAGAGGAGCCACA